>JRUC01000255.1:0-28005 GCA_000806385.1 Leptographium procerum
GTGGAGGGGGGAGGAGGGAGAGACAAATACGAACCGCTGCTCTATGTAACCAATCTAGGCGACTCCCAGGTGATGGTAGTGCGGCCGGCCGAGGGCCTGATGGTATTCAAGACGAAGGAACAGTGGCACTGGTTCGACTGCCCGCGACAGCTGGGGACCAACAGCCCAGACACGCCTCGAGACAACGCCGTGGTCGACACCATACCAATCCACGTGGGCGACATCGTGCTGGCCATGTCTGACGGCGTCATCGACAATTTGTGGTCGCACGAGATTGTGGAGCGGGTCAGCCGCAGCGTGGCCACCTGGCAGGCCCGCGAGAAGACAGAGCTGGATCTGGAGCGCGGCATGATGGCCGTGGTGGCCGAGGAACTGGTGGAGGCGGCTCGCGTCATCGCTGTCGACCCGTATGCCGAGAGCCCATATATGGAGCATGCCGTGGAGGAGGGCCTGCCCAGCGAGGGAGGTAAGTTGAGAGTCCCATTAGCATCGTCAAGCTCGGTTCTTTTTTTCTCTATTTTTTCTCTATTTTTTTTATTTTTTTTTATTGGAAAAACGTGCTGACGAGATGTACAGGCAAGCTCGATGATATTAGCGTTGTTGCGGCAATATGTCGTCGTAACGATGCGGCTTGAGAGGTCTTCGGGCGGGCAGGACATAGAGAACGGACGGCGACGAAGGACGGAACGGGCAGAACGAGCGGAGCGGCATGACGACTGAGTTTACAGGTATTTGTCTGCATGTTATCAGCGACTTGTTGCGGAATCACACGGCTATCTCGGTTATAAAGGATGGGTATTTTCGGGGCGTCGCATAGCCTGGTTATATGGGGTTGCAAAACATATACGAGTAAATACTCTAATACCATGGATTCATTTGGGGTTGAGCTCTTTCTTACAGCCCGGAGTGGTCCACTCCGGAACTCGTGCAGATATTCATTGCCAGAGTCCCGTAGAAAGCGTTAATCAGAAGTGTGGAGCTTGGAGTGAGTGGTGTGGATAAGCGGGTCTCCGATAAGAAAGTAGGCGAGCTTATCGGAACAAAAAAAATCACGGTGGCAGAATTTCGGACCTGTCCATCCTCACTTTGTAACCAGACAGCAAAGAGGCATACAACGACACAATGCGCGCCAAGAGATCGAAGCAATATAAGAAGCTGATCCAGCAGTTTAATCTGCATCATGGGTTCCGCGAGCCATACCAGGTGCTGGGTAAGCATCATATCGTGACTCGCCTGTGTTTTTGAAAACGTTATGAGCGCTAGGCTAACTAACTGCTCTTTTTTTCCCTTTTGCTCTGCTCCCTTAGTCGACGCTGACCTCGTTCGCGATGCCAATCGCTTCACTATGGATCTCCAGGCCGGACTGGAGCGGACTCTCCATGGCAAGGTGAAGATAATGTATGTCTTAACACCCTTGCATTGCCTATGTCCTCTGGCCATGAACCCACCAGTTTTTTTTTTCTTTTGTTGCTAGCAGCTAGCTCATGCAATTCTTTCCCTTGTCAGGATCACCCAATGCTCTATCCGTCACCTCTATACGCAGGCCCGCGAAGACCGCAGCATCAACAAGGCCATCGACCTTGCCAAGACGTTTGAGCGCCGTCGCTGTGGCCACAAGCCGGAGGACTACGAGGAGCCGCTGTCGACGCTGGAGTGCCTGAGCCACGTCGTGGACGAGAAAGGCCGCGGCGAGAACAAGCACCGCTACGTGGTGGCGAGCCAGGACCAGGAGGTGCGGCGGCACATGCGCGGTATTGCTGGCGTTCCTCTGATCTACATTGTACGTGGACGGGAGAGAGAGAGAGAGGGGGGGGGGTGAGAAAAAAAAAGCAAAACTAACAAAAATTAGTCGCGGAGCGTGATGATCATGGAGCCCATGTCGGCGTCCACGGCCAAGGTCGGCGCCCAGGCAGAGCGGGCTAAGTTCCGGAGCGAGCTGCGCAAGATGACAGGCGAGAAGCGGAAGCGTGAGGACAATGAGGACGAGGACGAGGACGGGAATAATGGTGGCGACAATGGTGGCGACAATGGTGATGGCGAGTCTGGCGATGGCTCTGGTGACGACGACGACTCCGACGACGGCAATGAGGACGGCAACGAGGCCGGGGCCGAGAAAAAGAAGGGCAAGAGCAGCGGCCAGGGAGGAGCCGAGGAGGATGAAAAGAAGAAGAAGAAGAAGAAGCAGTACGGACTCAAGGCTCCAAATCCGCTGTCGGTCAAGAAGAAGAAGAAGAAGGAGACACAGCCGTCAGGAGGGCCACCGCCGGTAAATGCAGGAGACGATGCGGCGCCAAAGAAGAGGAGGAAGCGCAAGCACAGGCGCAGTGCCAAATCGGCCGACGAAGGCGGCGCAGATGCAGCAGCAGAAGCAGCACCGGCTGTGGCAGTGCCGGAGGAATAAGTTTTGCGCGAAGCAGGAGGGGATTGCTTTACGAGTACAGCCTTGAAAATAGGCGACGCTGTATCAGATAGAATACCATAGATATTGACTATTATGCGGGCTTGTCACGTGCATCTGCCCGAGAAATGATGGCGAGGTGACCTGTCCATGTGTCCTATCTCACGCCTATGTAGGATCATGTGCTTCTGCAGGTGATCGAGTTGCGAGTGTCTTCTACAGGAGAAAACATCTCTTTGTGACCACAAATTGCTGCCCCTCCAACCGGAAGCCAAAGGGATCACCCGCGCGCGGCCGCTATTCGCCCGCTGCACAGCACAATGTTCCGCCTAGCTAGGCAATACGAGTAGTATGCTGACTAAAGCGTGCATCTGTCCCCTGCCCGGTGGCCTCTGCGGCTGATCCCCTCCCCCTAAAATGGGCGCTAGGGCCCGTACTCCAGATAATTACAGGTCATAAGCTTCCTGCTCGAGTCTCCCTAATAATTCACTACTCGAACGCGCCATTGCCACCCATTCGATTCCCAATCGCGACGGAAATCCTGATACCACCAAGAGTGCACCACCATTCACTCCCGGACAACCCTCCCACCACCAGATCTCCTCCTTGTATCTCGTACTGGCTCTCATTGCACCTGAGTACCTTGCAGCCACGCGCCGTGCCACACGTCCAAGTACAGGTAAGACACCGCCGTTTTTTTCTTTATTTCTGTGTGCGTTTCTGCAGACACCCATTGGCTGCCCCTCTACTTTTGCTCGCTGCCCGTCCAACGACGTTTGACCGCCATTGCCTTGGCTACCTCGACAACGACGAGCTTGGCTGTGTGTTTCTGCCCGCCCTGTAACCCTGGCTGTATGTTTCCCTCGTTTGAGCTCCAGCTAAGAATCCCCCCGATGAGCAGACGAAACCAAACTTCAGCCTCGCACAACGCACCAACCACACACAATTCGCTTGAGCATGCCATTCGGCGCCTGCCAGATCTGCATGGGCGGATTGTATTCCTGGCGGTCTTGCTGAGGAACTGAAAGCCAACTGTCAACGAGCTGCCTACTTGTCCACGTTGCAGTCGCACGTCAACAGCACCGTTGGCGCAAAAACTATCAGACGTCCAAGACGCCCCAGACCGAACGGTGCCTGTAACGGCGCGCCGCTTCCGGTTGCCTGGAAAGCGCCAGTCCAGATGGAGAATGATTTGTCGCAACCGACTCAGCCAGGTTCGTTGTGCCCGGTCCTGTCCTGTCCTGTCCTGCCCTGTCTTGTCTAAATATGCAAAGCGGCATGCATGGAACTGACGTGTAAGCAGCCACTCAAAATGTCCTCGACCCCAGACGTCTAGGCCAGCAAAACTCGGGATTCACAGACGAGGATATCGCCGACATCGTCTGCATTCTTGTCCCGTACTCGCCCAAAACCCGCAGCGAAGCAGCCCGCTTGGCCCGCGAAGGTTCGCCCTTCATAATCGGACGTGAAGATGCCGAGAACGTCGATGTCGACTATCCCTTTGACGACTCTGCGGGAAACTTCTCCCTGACGTCGGCGGACCCAGGGTCGGGCCCGGTGTTTGTGCTGAGGCTGTCTTCTATCGTCAAGAACCCGCTGCAAGGCTTCACCTTCGGCCGCAATGCAAACCGCTGCGACATTTGCTTCAACAGCGACCTCTTCCGCCGTCTCAGCAACATCCACTTCCGCATTTTTATAAACGAGTATGGTGTGCTCATGCTGCAGGACCAGTCGACCAATGGCACCGCCGTTGATGAGGTAATGCTCAAGGCCCGCCGCAGCGGCATGTCCAACATGCGGACCCTCAACAGTGGCACAAAGATCTCCATCCTCCTGCAGAACAACGCTCACGACCTGGCTTTTCTCGTGCGTGTCCCTCGCCGTCATGGCGAATATGAGGCCTCTTACCAACGGAACTTGGCCAGCTATCTTAAGCAGCTGGCTGAGCTGACCGAGGCCGCAAGTCTCGCCGACACCAAGAACGTGGCCCCTGGTGCAAACCTAGAGGCCGGCGTACCTCCCACCGTCGGCGCAGGGCCGGGTGGTCATGTCGACCTCTTCCGGCGTCCGCAGCAGACGTCAAACATGCCACCTCCCAAGTTTGTCCCGGCCCCCACCAACGGTCTGCCCCGTGAATGGAACGGCTCGAGCAGCTATAACCGCGTCGGCGAGATCGGAAAAGGCGCCTTCGCTACCGTGCACAAGGTCACCTCCAAGTTTGATGGGAAGCCCTATGCTGCTAAGGAGCTCGACAAGCGCCGCTTTGTCAAGAACGGCGTTTTAGACCAGAAGGTCGAAAATGAGATGAAAATTATGCGAAGCATCCAGCATGTATGTCAACCCCACCCCCCCGATGCCCTCGTGCTCATCCCCTCCCGGTTTGCTTTCAAAGCTGCTTGCTGACCTGCATGGCTGAATACAGCCTAGCATCGTGCGATATGTCGATCATTTTGAGTTCGACGATCGCCTTCTCATCATCGTCATGGAGTTCGTGCCAGGAGGCGATCTTGGCAGCTTCGTCCTGAACAGGGGTGCATTGTCGGAAAACGCTGTCAAAGACATGGCCAGGCAGCTGCTCGATGCCCTTGCTTATCTGCATCGCAAGAATATCACCCACCGTGACATTAAGCCGGACAACATTCTTATCGATTCGGAATCGCCCTTTACCGTCAAGCTGACTGACTTTGGCCTCTCCAAAATGGTGGACAATGAGCAAACCTTTCTGCGGACATTCTGCGGGACGCTCCTATATTGTGCCCCCGAGGTTTATGCTGAGTACAGCGAATATGATGAGAATGGACACAGGAGCGACAGAAATCGACAAGCCCGCCGGCCAACAGGCCAGCGGTATGACCATGCCGTCGACATATGGTCACTAGGCGGCGTGCTTTATTACTGCCTCACGCGCAGCCCGCCCTTCCCAGCGGCGAAAAACACAAGCTATACTGCACTTCTGCAGCGGATCATGACGACGCCGCTTGATACCAGGCCGCTCCGCAACGCAAATGTGTCTACCGAGTGTGTTGATTTCCTGTCGAAAATGCTGCAGCGACGGCCGGAACATCGAGCCACAGTAGATGCCTTATTAACCCATCCTTGGCTGACCGGCTCAGACATATCTGCCGATATCCTGGAGCAGAGCGCATCGCAGCTGAGTATCCATGACAACGCAGTCCTGGCCGAGGAGAATCCTGATACGGCCCTTGGAGGGCCAGAGAGCGATGACGAGATTTACGACGACTTGCTCGGTGGCGAGAGCCAGCTCCTGCAGAACTTCGTTCCCGATTTTGAGCTTATTGAAAGCTCAAGGGTGAATCCTGGAGAATATGCACAAAGAACGGCGCACCCGCAACAGCGTCTCTTTGGCGAGGTCAATGTTTCTGTCATTGGCAGCTCCGGGGTCTTCCCTGAAGATCGTCTCAACCTGCCTCTTTCCGAACTCGGATCCCAGGCCGACAACGAGCAGGGCAGCTACTCATTCAGGTCATATGACAGTTTTGACCCTGAAGAAACGTTCCTGACACCCAGGCGGCAGCAAAGGTCACAGGGTGGCAACGGCAGCGTTCCTGCGTCATTGGCGTCCCACAACCCCGAAGAAAGCCACTCGGTAGACCAGCTAAATAACCTCACGTTCGATGTGGCGTCACAGAGTTTGGGCGGTGCGGAATCGATCCTGGGGAACCTGAATATGAAATCACTGGCCACTTCCAATTTCAAGCAGATCGTCACCGACTTTAACAGCAGCAAGAGGAAGCCTGCGCTTGACTCCAGCGACGAGTTTGAAGGCACGCTTCGGCTAGGTGAACCAACAGTCAAGCGCTTCAAGTCCGACATCCACATTCAGTCCGTTGTCGACAACAACGTGAATGGCGAGGAGAACGGAAGTGGGTATAGCCAGGATGACTCCACCGGTGGGGATTATGAGGATGCTGATTTTGACTTGTACGCTGCCGTCCAGCCCATAAGTCGCTCCAAGACAGGGCGTCAGATGGATCTGCCTGTGCACAAAGCAGTGTACTGGATTCCAGGCGAGCCGTCCAGCTTCCATCTTCAGTATCCGGAGATGACCCAGTTGCAATACGACGTGTTTGAAGACGCAGCCTCCGCAAGAAAGGAGGATTTTCGGCCAGGAGGCTCGCTGCTTTGGGATCTTGCCATGAAGCACTTCCCACCGTCGACAGTGGCAGCCAGAGAAGAGCTGGATCCAACATTGAGCTCTCGGTCTCCCTCGGCAGTATCCGACACACCTGCTCCGGCCGCCGAAACTGCAAATGGCGACACGAAAGAAAATATCATGCCACGGCGGGCGTCGACCGACTCGCCCGGCCGGGACAGAACACCATCTCGCGATCTATCGTCCACTCTGCAGCCACAAGCGCAGCAGCGACAGCATGCCCAGATTGTCGTGCCTGTCATATCCAAGCAGGACTCTGCCGTTGCTCGCTTTGACTCAGTGCCAAAGTCAGTCGTCCAGAACATTTCGGTCCCTGTCACAGATTCGGTGACCACCTGGGGCCGATGCCCCGACAATACAAACGTATATGTGCCAAAGACAGAGCTCAAAGTGCCCAAATATGCTTTGAAGCTTCTTCTGTGGCGCAGTGATGGAAAGGGAGGAGCCGGCGTTGGCGAGGGCGGTGGTAGGAGCCGCAGTGCCGGATATGAGCCGTGGAAAGACCTGCAGCCCTGGAGTCGTCTGGACACTGCGACTGAGGCCGCGAATCGATACCATTTTTACATTTCTACCAAAGCGCGGGGCGGCATTTTTGTCAACCAAACACCCATCAGCTCAGCCGACCCGGGCCAGTCGCGGACTGCATCGAGGTACTGGACGCGATTGTATGACGGTGACTCGGTCGTCGTCTGGCACAACTACCTGGGGTCGGAAAATGGCAGTGCTGTCAATGCTGGCAGTGCTGGCAGCAACAAGCTGCGGACGGAGCTAGTGTTTCGATGCAACTGGGGCGGATCGGCAGCGAGACGGCCGTCGTCTGTGTCCGTTGCCCTTGTAGATGAAGCAACCAGCCGGCAGCTTGACGAAGCATGTCTCCGGGCGGAACGCTCAGTATCTCAAAAGGCCGAGGAGCGTCGACGTATGCCAGCAGCAGACCGTGATCTGTGGGAACGGCAGATCCGCATCGACGAGGAGCGGCAGCGATCTGTGGCGTTTGAGCGGCACCGTGCTGCCATCTGCGAGTGGCACCAGCAGCAGCTCCTGCAACAGAAGAAGAAGAACCCAGTACTGTCGGTGTCGCCGACCAGCGCGCCACCGGTGCTAGCCTCCCTGAGCTACATCGGCAACGGCAACGGCAATGGCAACAGCTCGAGTGTGCCCTCTCAGCCCTGTCTGACTGGGTTTGTGGGTTGTTGAAGTCGTCGGCAATGGTGATGTTTTTATTGTATGATGTATGGGACTACGACTACTATCAGGAGAAGAGTGGGGCGCAGTGAAGGCTACGGCTTGTTTTCAGATAATACTGGCTCACCGAATGGAGAAGGGTCGATCTCCCGTTCCGGCATCTAGACAGGGAGATTCAAGAGAGGAAGGCCCAAGCACGACCATTCCTTCCTTCCCAGACATCGACTTTGTCAGGCGTTACGTGGGTTGCTTTCACTATACAAAATGCTAGCCATGAATCACGTTGGCATATATGTTATATAAAATAAAGTTTGGCTTTTGTCTGAGAAGTGTCATGCATCATGATATAATGAAACTAGTCGCAGACCCGCAATCTCGGTGATAACGGTGGGAATCTATAAAATCTTTACAAAAAAAAAGAGAAAAAAACCTCGCTTCGCTGTACTTGCAAGTAAAAAGAATGAATATTTCCTGTTTCAGTTACCTCACAGCATGATGTGAAGGCAACTCTCCTCGCTCCTGCTTCTTCTAAAAGGCACGACCAGGGTAAACCACGCCTTGTCCCATGGAGCCAGGGGTTCCCACTCGCGGAGGTCCCATGCCGTTAGGCCCAGGGACTGCATACTGCCCAGGATAGGGCTGATGTCCTTGCTGAGAACTGCCGCCATGCATATATTGGCCCTGTTGCGGGCCTTGCATCGTAGGCCAAGCACCAGGAACAGGCTGTGCCCAAATCGGTTCAGCTGCTTGCACATAGCTGCCTCGGTGAGGACCCAAGGGTGGCCGGGACTGCGAAACGCCTTGGCCAGCAGGCTGATATGCGTTGTACATTGGCTGCGGCCCACCACCTGCATACATCTGTGCCTTCTGTTGCTGCTGAATATACTGCTGCTGCTGCATGTATTGTTGCTGCTGCACCTGTTGCCGCTGGTGGATGGCATATTGCACCGCTTGCGAGCTGACACCGTCCTTCATTTGCTGCTTCTCTCGCTCGCGGGCTGCAATGGCGCCAATTAGGCCAGCACCACTGCCACTCTGTTGAGCACGGTGGTTGCTTGCCATGTTTATCAAAGGTCCGCCCGTCATGCGAGCCAGGTACTCTTGTTCCCGGGCAGACAAGTGCGAGCCAACATCAGGTGACCCGACACTGCCGCCGAGAGCGCTGTTTGCGCCCTGTGAGCTAGGCCGCTGTAGAAGCGTGGTGTCCGACGCATAATTCAGCATGTCGTAGCTTGATGTCCTGCGCAGCGCGGGGGATGACGAGTTGTTCGCTCGGATAGCGGCCAGCGAGTTGTTTGACGGGACTCGCTGGTGGGTGTAATGCGGATTGGCAGCTGCCTGAGCGGCGCGTTGCAGCACAAACTGTTCCGGAGTCAGAGCACCGGCCCGGCCGTCGCCGGCACCGCTACCGCTGCCGGGGGAGCCTCCAGCTGCGGCCGTCGCAGGTTGCCAGGCAACGCTGCGCCGCCGTATCGTCTCATCAGATTCTTGTCGGTAATGGCTCGGTTCTGCTTGACCCTGCACCTGATCGCGAGCAGGTTTACGGGCAGGCATTGCCGTGGAGGGTCCTGAGCCCTGATAATACGCTGATGGGCCCGAAGGGCTCGCCGACTGCGTAGGTGTCTTGTTTCGTTGAGCAGTCTGCGCGGCGTAGTTGATGGTTGGACCGAAGTTCACCTCTGGGATGTCAAAGGAATTATCCCGGGGCTGCGGTGGCATAGATTCTCCAACAGTGCGCAACACACCCGCACGTGGCCGTTCCACCGACTCGCGGGTATCATTCGATTCAAGAGTGCTGGCATAATCCGGGCTTGTCGTCGAAGAGGCATCGTCGTACCGACTGCTTGCTTCACTTCGCTTGGTGTCCTGACGAGAAACTTGCCCGTGATATTGAACCTGGTCGAGGGCGGCTTCGTTCATATAATAGGCAGTCACACTCCCCACACCAGAAACGGCTGACTGAGGTTCGGAAACGTTCTCACTAGCATGCGTTGGGTTGTCATCTCTTGCCGGCAGAGGCTTCCTATGAATCGGTGGCGAAGTTTGCAGGTGCGGCAGCGCAGAAATCCCGTCGTGGCCAGCTTCCGAAGTTGGCGTACGCGGTCGTTGGGACTGTGGCTGAGATGGACCGCCAGGAAGGGAAGGAAGGGACTTTGTCAAAAATTCGGGAGCAGGGGCAAGATCTTTCTGTGTCGGAGTCAACGGAGACTTCGATCGATCTGGACCATTTGCCAAGGAGGCAGTGAGGGGGACTAACGGTTCCGCAATTGCTGATGGATTGCCTGATGGCATCGCTGGCGCGGACAACTCGCTAGGAGACGATCGAAGGCTGTCGTTTGCAATGCCTCCGTTCTCTTGAATGTCAGCGCCTGTCCAACCACTCTGAAGAACTCCCCCGGCTTTGGCTATCTGCGCAAGGGTGGTGTGGGACAGGCGGCTGTTCGCCCTTCGCATGTCAGCAGATTGGTTGATTGTAGCGGCCGGTCGTGAAGACGGCGAGTGACTGAAAGCAGGAGGCGCATGCACAGGCTCGGGGGTTTCCATTCTTTGGCTCATGGCCTGCAGCTCCCTTGTAGGGGTAGTGTCAACGCCAGTTGGCAGCTCATCCTCAGAGCTGACACGCTCTGGCGTAGACGAGAGGTCAGCGACAAACCCTCGTATCGGAGGGGTCGTAGACGATGGAGGGTAGTAGCCGCCACCAAACGCGCCATCCATCAAAGGGTTTGCCTGACCAGCCCTCAAGGCGCTGTTTGATCCAGTGAGCTTGGTATCCGAAAGATTCCTGCCATGTCCAGCGGCAATGGCGGCAGCTTGTGCCATGGACGAAGGAAGAGGCTGGCGCTCAGAGGCCGGAGGAGCCGAGTCGGTTCTCGCAGCTGGTTTGATAGCCGGAGCAATGGATCGAGATGAACGATCCGATTCTCTGTCTCCGGCAAAGCCGACCTTTGGCCGAGCAGCCAACGACCGGTCCACTCCAACTGGCCCGAAGCTGATTCTCCTGTTGCTGCGGTGTGAAGTGCGGCGGCTGCTGACTCCGCTGCTCGAGTCCTCGTCCATAGCTGCCATGTGCTGTCCAGTCAGCTCTTTCAAACGCTTTCTCCATTCACGCTCCGCCCACGTCGAGCTGCCTTCGGTAAGGACTAGGCTGGCGACGTCCGTAATGTCCAGATAGCCGTATCGCCTATGCTTCGGCATGGCAAACATCAAAGACCGCTGGTCAAGGATGCTGGCCACGAGGCGTCCAGGGCGGCCATAGAGACCGAACGTGTCCCAGGTAGGGAACAGGAAACGTAGCAACATCTCAAAGCCCGTGACAGCTGGGTGAACTTCGGGCATAATGAAGACGAAGCCTTCTGTGGTCGAAGATGGATCGGTGTGGATAGTTATGCTTCCCTCGATCTTGATGAGAGTAGAGGCATCAATCAGGGCCTTTGACTGTGGGTAGATGGCGTAGGCGGAATAAGCGTCAGTCAGCGTGGCAATAGGTTTTGCCTTCTTCTGCTTCTTGCCGTCTTTCCTCGTGTCGTAGAACTTGATGTCTCCTCTGAGCATTGGTGCGTGTGAACGGTCATATGGGGAGCGCTTCTTCTTGTCCTTTTGCAACTTCATCATCTCCTTCTCATTGGGCGGCGAAATAACACACCAGCATCGACGCCACGGCACGCCAGCACCAAACCGGACGCGGACCCATTCTTCCGTTTTGAATCGAGATCGGTCCATGATAAGATTGATGTTGTTGACTGTCCTACCCTTGCCAGCGACAAGGGCGCCCGTGTATGCTTCCTGCAGGGCGGACTGCTCGAACATCGCTAGACGGATGCTGGCTGTCCATTGAACAAGTGAGTGATGCGAATTGAAATGCAATAGGTAGCGGTTCCGGCCAGCCGTGGACACGCTGAGGACATTTTGGAGCGGCTGCTCGCTGGCCGTCCGGGTTGGGAGGGAATCAATCTTGCGAATAGGTCAGCTCTAGGAAACGGATCGATCGCACAGCTGATCTGACAGTTCCCGCTTCCAGTCGTGTCTATGCACATACCATTTTGATTGAAGCATCGGTCAGATTGATAAACTTCGGTAACACCTCACCGTCGTCTCCGGCCGCATCAAGTTCTGCAGCATCCCAGAGGGACAGCACCGTGCCGACCAGTTGCGCGAAGCACTCAGTCCAGCTCCTATCTACATTTGCGCGACCATCTAACCTAGTCAGTTTCAGACCACACTAGGTAGCGACGAAAGAAATTGCTAGTGAAGGGAAGAAGAAGGGGGGGTAACTCACGAGTATTCTGATCGTCAAGCTTTAGAAAGTAGCCCTCCTGGTACAGCTTGTTACCATTGCTGTTCAGGTATGAAAAAATAGGCTGAAGCTCGGGGATGGTATCGTTGATGTCCATCATGTACGGGTGATACGTTTGTACCATCGACAATGGCCTGGAATTGCTTCTTGTGCGCCGGTAGGGCCTGGAAATAGGAGATCCGGTAGGGCTCGTATCGAAGCGAGAGTCGGCTGGGGCAGAGTCGGCGCGGACAGGCGGGGAGGGAACGGGGGTGGCCGGCAACTGCTCTTTATGTAATGTAGAAGGGTCGTGTTTTAAGCCATTTAACGTGGCGCCGCAAGAGACTGATCTTTCAGCCGGGGGAGATGGTGTTAATGCGCGCGACTCCTTGTTCGAGCTGGACAGCTGCGACATAAAAGAGAGTACTGTGATGACGAGGCCAGTTAGTTAGTTGAAAGGGACAAAGGCTGATTGGTGGCGGAGGGCAAGCGAGAAAAAAGACCTGATTGGCCGTGTGCAGCCGTCTCTTTTTTGAGCGACGAAATAGATGACGAACGAGGGCCTTGAAAAGGGGAATGAATAGAAAACATGATGTGCCCTATTGCACCCAAGAAAGCGCGCGCTTGTGTCGCTAACAGGCAAGAGGGCCTCATTCCACCACAGCTGCAGGAACGACTGGCGATATGGGCTGGACTGGGCCAGGCGCCACATCATCCAAGTGTGCGCCAAGCAAGGGAAAGACTAGTTCAGGCCGGCAAATGGAGCAGGGGTTGGGCCAGGAAAAATGATTATAGTGCACGCTTGGGATAAGGAAGGACCAACCGCGATTTCGCCCCATTTTGGGCGAGAGTTCGTGCTATTCTGTCCTTCAGCGGTTTCTTTTCGGCGGACGCTACTGCTCGGCCAGCGGGCAGGGATCCAGACTTTCTGCTAGAGGCCGTGGAAAAGGGCGTTGCACAAGCCAGCAATCGGTATAGCAGAGCAGAGCAGAGCAGAGCAGATTCGAAAACGAGCGCAGAGCTGGGAAAGGTGAAAACAAAAGAAAAAAGACCCGAGGATTCCAGTGTACGGGGGAAACGCTGCAAGCAGAGACCGATTCGGAAACAAAAGAAAGAGGCTGCTAAGATCAAGAATACCGAAATCGAAAAGAGGAAGAAAAGAGAAGAGAAAGTCAGGCGAGAAAGGCCAGATGGGAAGTGCAGTAGTAAGAACGAGGAAGGCCGTGCTCTAATCGGGCAAACTGCGCGAGTACTCCCTATGTTCTGAGAGGTTGCTGCTCTCTTTGTTCGCATGGGGTTTTGCCTGATTAATACCGTTTTTTTGTTTCTGCTGGTACGCCGTATCGGGACAGGATGCGAATAATAAGCAACAGCGTTTTACTGAAAAGGTCGCCCCTCCAGCGTAAGACAGCCGGCGCCTGTCTTTGCTCCCGTATCTTCCTTTCTCTTTGTCCTGTTCAAATGCGCAAAGGCGTGCGCCACAGCCGAGCTTCTTTGGATCGGGCGTTATGGCAGAGCCATGGGGCAGTTGCGAACGAGAAGGTGAGCGGAAAGGAAAGCAAACGAAGCAAAGGAGAGGACGATGCGGCGTTTTGCACAGGGAAACTGGGATAATAAAAAGGACCGCAAACGTTGTCTGCAGACGGGTACGTCGGAATAGGCGCCTTTCCTGCTTCCTTTTTTTTTGCCTCTGGGCTGTCCCCTGAAAGGTTTTGAACGCTTATGTGTGGCTGCACTGTCTTTCAGTCTTTTATGGAGCACCAAACCCGGCGATGCCGCGAGTCCGCAAGCACGGGGAGATTCGACAGGTTGACAGGGTGGTTGGACGGCGATCTCATTAATGTGCGATATGGCGAGAGGAGCTTCTTTCGTAATCGCCAGTAATACCTCTGCCTCAAAAGTCGTCCAGACACCACCGGACCAGGGCGGAAAGGTTGGCTACTATTTAAAGGCGCCTAGACTATGCTCGGTCGGGCTCGGTGGCTAGATGGCAATGAGAATAATACTAATAATACTAATAATGGTCGGATTCGATCGAAACACAAAAGGCCGAGAATTGCGTTTCCTCTGCGAATCTGCGTCGTACTCCGTACTCGTAGAAGGTCCCTTAGTAGGCCGTAGTCGTTCGTGCGTTCTTGAAACGGTTGGCGCCGGGCTTCTGCTGGAGATTGGCTGGCAAGCAACTGTGGGCAGCGGGCGATGGATAAGATAGGGTCCACGGTGGGGAGATTGTTTGAAAAGCTGCCGGCCACCCTAGGGATGAGGGCAGGTGTCAATATATCTCAAGACTCTTTGCTATGTGAGCATGTCAGAGATAGGGGAATAGGAGAAGACAGACACGGGCAGCAAAGGAAGCGCAACCCAAGCGATAGAGAGCAATACGAGTACGGTAGAGGCCCAGTCTGGCCGGCCAGGCAATATATACTAACTAAAAGATGCAGAGCAAAGTACGGGGTGCGAGTACGAGGTGCTCCTCAGCGGCCCGAGACAGAGTCCAAAATTCTGGCTGGACAGAAAGAAGACGAAGCGGTTCCAAGGCAGTGGGTGGATGCTATGGTTAAAGGACCGCTCTCGTATTGGCAAAGTAGCTTCCCCGAAGAAAACCCACTCTTGCTCTTGCTCACTGACATGACCAGCCACATGGTTGCGGTCTTGTTCTACTTTTTGCAGGCTACTTATGCCGCAAGAGGGAAGAGGCGGTGGCTATTTTGCGGTAGCCTCTTTCTCAATTCTGGACCACCCATTCTCAGCGTCCCTGTGCCGTGCTCCGTACTATGGCAATGCTCGCTGGAAAGACCGACAAAAAGGAAGTACAAATGGCGGTGCACTGGTCACTTCGGCGTGTGGGGCCTCCCTCTACGGGGTAACGACACAGGGGCTCACTAATACGGAATGTGCCTTTTTTCTACCGCATGCGAGGTACTCCGTACCCGTACATACGATTACCTAGTATGGAGTACGAGTACATACTCGTAGTAGCCCTTACGGGTCTACGGAGTATAAGTATCTTACGTACGGAGTACGGAGTACATACTCGTAGTAACAAGGTCTCGGCTGTTCGCCTGAGTGGTAACATGTCTGCCAAGCAGCCCTGACGGCAGCCAAGACCCCAAGACTTCACTGCGTACTCAGCCAAAGGGTGCGCAGCATAAAATGGTGCGAACACAAACTGCGAATACGGAAAGGACGGAGCTGATGGCCAGGCACCAATTAAACGTGATAGGAGACTACTCTGAGCAGCGCAGCCTACGTCGTAAGATGCAGACTATCGTATGTACTATGTAGCATCGCACTCGTTGTATCGCTCATCGTGAAGCTACTGTCTAATGTCTCCACTCACATCGCTAGAAGCCCACGAAATCCGACACGTATACCTTGCTCAACCTTCTTACTACTACGAGTACTCGTATGTATCTTGCCGTGCAAAAGGTATATCATTTTATTTGCGCTTAATATTATCTTTCTCACAGCTAGAAGCGAGCAGCGAGATTCTCGGCGCGGAGCCACACCCTTGGCGCTCTCGAATTGCCGCCTACTCGTACTGGCTCAGTGTTCAAGTCGTACTCGTACGGAATACGTACTCGTACTGCTACGAAAGATATCGTCAGCCATATTCGCCACCATAGCATCGGCAAAATGCAGGAGTTTCGCGCACGAACTCGCAAGCTACGATTAGTTTACCGTTTACCCCATGTTCCTTTGTATCCTAATCTTTCGCTCTTCTGTTAGTTTAAAATTTTTAGCAAGCACATAAGATTGATGCTTTTCCCTTTTCGACAGGAGCTTAGAGAGAGAACGGCAACGGTTGTGTCCTACCCATTGCGAGTGGTAAGATACATTGCATATTCACGCTTCTCGACTGGATCTTACTGTACTCGTACTCGTACTCCGCAATTATAGGCCCCTTCCCATGAGCAAATAATATGAGCTTTTCTCCGCCTGATGCCGACTAAATCCGGTGGTTTCCTTTCTTACTACCATGATGATAAAGCCTTAGAGAACGAAATAGATAGACGAGACACGCATGGTCACGGAGAATTGCCTTGTAACTGCCGATTTCGCAACGGCAGACGAGACTGTCACAGCATCTCGAGGCTTCCCCTCCCCTGTCCCCCCTTCTTCTCTTTCCCCGAGGGCCTGGTTGCACGCCAGCGGCTTCGCCCGCCAAGTGTTTAAGAATAAGCACTGTTCGTATTCCAACAATACGTGAAAAGGTAGCCTCGCGGAGCAATACGAATTTTGCGAGTACGAACTCTCGTATGAGTAAAGAAATGCGCAGCTCCCCACCAACATATTTTTCGCTGACGGCTGAGCCGCCAGCCACAATTCTTGTCGCAGTGCCGATCTGTGGCCCAATCATCACCTTCTGTTCAGCAGGACAGGGGATACATGCTATGTAATACTCAGTAAGCCCAAGAAGAAGCCCAGCCTGCCCAGCCCCCCAGCCTATTTTATTTTCCCAAAAAGCCTGCAGATGTCAAAAAGGGTGACGCGTCAAAGGCGGCCAGTGCTCCTAGCGCATTGTCCTTCTGTCTCAAGCTCTGTCCACTGCAGCCTGTTTTCTACTCTGATAGTTCAGACTACTCGGGGAGAAGGTCTCTTACTCGTACGTATCTTATGTCAAGTTGTTGGTGCCGTTATCATTCCGTACAATACATCTTGAGATATCTTACTTACTTAATTTGTCCTTCGTCCGCGTGGCCACTTCACCGCATCGCTGCCTTGTTGGAGGAGAGGCAAAGCTGCCGAGACTGCCAAGGGCGATCTACATAGTAGAAACATTACATCATCATGCAGGTTCAATTAAAACAACCAGTAGTTCCATGCTCTGTGCAGATAGCCGTTTGATCAGTGGGTAAGCTGCAGCTTCGAACCAAAACGTCAAAGTGATGACACGTCCCATGCCGCGTCAGTCTCTAACACTAGCCACTCCAAGTTCGATCGTCGCCATCGTCTGGCGGCTTCGTTGACTCTACAACATACTCCGAACGTGTACATAGCTCATAATTACCTGCCCACTTGTCTCCCGGCCACCGACTAAGACTCCGGTCAGCGGAATCCCGGCAGCCTTCAAGCCCGTATTTGTTTGACAGGGCGGAAAGGCAGTTGCTCGCTAGCCCACGGCCGGCATGGCACGGTTTCTCACCGCTCGGGGGCATTCATCAATTTCTGCTGTTTCACCTAGTACGTGATATCTATGCATAGTAGTAAGATTACCTACTTAACATACAAGTAGCTCTGAGCTTGTCTGTTGGCCTAACTACGTCGTAGGGCGTACAGTACTACGCGCATGATAGTGTCCTTAAGAGGTCATAGAAAAAAGCTCTGAACTTTCGCAAGCACTACAAAGGAAGACAACTTTCAGCCTGCTCCCCAGACGAGGTTTCATAACACAAAGAAGGCATTATTGAATATTACTAAGTGCAAAATTGACATGGTGACTGCGATCGCTGTGGCGTACTCACCGCTTGTGGCTGGACAGGGAGAAAGCCACAGGCCTGGCATGAATGACACTATCAACGGTCAGAAATCTAAGCCTAACCAATCTCACCACCATGGCACCAGAAGAGTAAGGAGGGATGAACAGAAAGGAATTACGCTTTTCGTCCCTTCTCTTCTTCTTGCTACCCTTTGGCTGCTCTTTCTTCCTGTATTCGCGAAATCCAGAAATACTTCCACTATCGACCGCTTGATGTGGGGCAAGTCGATCCCGCTTTCCGAAACCTTCTGTCGAACCCCTGACTGCCTGTCAGATCTTCCAACTGCCACCGAAAACCACAATCCTCCTGCCATGTTCTGGATTCGTCGATAAAATCCAGACTCCCAACAGACACAAGTCTTCACGGTCCTTCTTTGATAGCGAGAAGGGCGCCACATGGCGGCCGCAGACGAGCCTAGTGCCGATAACGGCGCCCACCCTCATCAGGACATCTCTGGCAGCGATAGAAGCGGGACAGACGAGATAGTAAAGAATGGGGCGTCAGAAATATCCGGGCATCCGGAAAACTCGCAAGGGCCCAAGAAACCTGGAGAGACCACGGCACCGGAAGAGCAGGGCCCACAGCGGCCTGCTAGCCCAACGGTTGAGTCTCCGGTGACAGCGCCCAAGAAGCTGCAGGAACATGCACCGGAGCTCTCCGTTTCGGAAACGGAGCATAACAAAGGTGTTCCCAGAGCTCAGGCTGGGGGCGGTTCGGCGGATGGCCCGGCAGAAACACGAGCACGCCCAAGCACCAGTGCTGTGGCCTCTGCTACGCCAGAGCTGGACGAGTTTGGCTTGCCTATTCATAAGACCGGAGTGATACAGTATGCGTCAGACTCTCTGGGGGACAACACTTCCGGTCCAGAGGATCAGAACCCCAGGAAGGAAAAAACAGATCGGCCAAATAGTGGTGGCGGCGGCGGTACGAGTCTCCAGGCATCCAGCTTGTCGCAGGGAAAGCAGGACTCGCAGGATGGCACCGAGAAGGATGCCGCCAACCTCAAGCAAAGCCCGCCAGCTCCTAATACGGGAAATACACTTGCCAGCCGCACCGATACCGAAGATTTCGAGAAAGAGCCCCAAACACCGATGCCGCCCAGAGAACGGACTTTCTCTGGGGCGTCACTTGCCTCAAAGCCAGATTCACATGTCGGTTCGGATGCGAAGTCGACGCAGCGATACACCAAGGACTTCGCCAAGGAGCACGCTCGCGAAGCGAGCGTGGCCAGTTCTGCAGGCATCCCCAATAATCTGTCCGAATTCTCCCACCAGAAACTGTCAACGGAAAAGGAAGAACAGCCCAGCAACGACGACGGTGGCTGGCAGACGATGCCGGCATTTGCGCCGTTCGACATATATGACGACGACAACCGTCTCATCGCTCGTGAGCACGTTGAGACGGAAGAGGACAGCTACGGCTATGCAGGCCTTGGTGGCGCTGGCAAGGGCTATACACGCGTGCTGGTAGACGACGACGCTGAATCTGCGACAAGTATGGATGAGAATACACAGTATCTGTTTAAGGAGCCTGGCAGCACAAGCATAATGGAGGACGAGGAGCAACAACGAGATACGGTTTCACAGATGCAAGCCACCAAGAACTTGCTGACGGAGGGTCAACGAATTGCGTATGTTGGAATCACACGGTTACATCTCTCAAATATGATCAAGGCAGCGGAGAGCATCAAAGCAACAAAACAACGAACGCGCAGGGATCTTCGGATCGCGGCCGAGTCAATGAGAATGTGGTCGCAGAAGATGATGATCCGCCTGTACGCTCACATGGACATCAGCCTGGATGAGCAGGTCATGATTGAGCAGCTGAGCTATCATGGTGTAGAGCCTAAAGACCTAACGCCCGCGTTGATGGCAAACTCGCGTGTCAGTAACCCAATGGCAGGCAACAGAGACAGTGTCAGCACTGTGCCGTCAACAAAGGCACCGCAGTCACCTTCGACGCCACTGTCTCCTGGATCTGCCGACGATGATGCCGCCGATGTCGACGATGCCGACGAGGAAGTGGCTGAGCCACCTCCGCCATATGAGGAGCACCAGGGCGAGGAACTTCCAGCCGTTCGTACTCCATCCCAGATGCCGACAACAGAAAAGATCGATATCGACCTGCGCTGGACTGTTCTTTGCGATCTTTTCCTCGTACTTATCGCCGACTCCGTGTACGACGCACGATCACGTGTCCTTCTCGAGATTGTCGGCCAGAGCCTGGATGTGCCGTGGATCGACATATGCAAGTTTGAGAAAAAGGTCACTGAGGCGCTAGAGATGCAGCAGAATGCCGAGAAGGAGAACTGGGACGAGAAAGACCACATGGAGGCACGACGCAAAATGGCACTGAAGCGGCGCTACGTAATGATGGGCTTGGCAACTGTTGGTGGTGGCCTGGTCATTGGCCTCTCGGCCGGCCTGCTGGCGCCAGTAATTGGTGCCGGTCTAGCTGCGGGCTTCACCACCATTGGCGTAACCGGGACAAGCAGCTTCTTGGCTGGAGCAGGCGGAGCGGCTATCATCACATCGTCTGCTGCGGCATCGGGTAGTGTTATTGGTGTCCGCGCAGCTGAACGGCGAACAGGCGCGGTGAAGACGTTTGAGTACCGGCCGCTGCACAACAACAAGCGAGTCAATCTCATTGTCACGGTGTCCGGCTGGATGACCGGAAAGGTCGATGACGTGCGGCTTCCCTATAGTACCGTTGATCCGGTTATGGGTGATATCTACTCCGTTTTGTGGGAGCCTGAGATGCTGACAAGCATGGGTGATACCATCAACATTCTAGCGACAGAGGTGAGAGATGGAGACAGACAGACAAGGGGAGGACAATGCCTTTTTTTTCGCCTTATTTACTAACTTCTCTCTTCTATCATAGGCTCTTACACAAGGCTTGCAACAGGTGCTGGGTAGCACAATTCTTGTATCACTGATGGCAGCACTGCAGCTGCCGGTGGTGCTGACAAAGCTGTCATATCTCATTGACAACCCGTGGGCGGTTTCTCTCGACCGGGCCACCATGGCAGGACTGATCCTGGCGGACTCAATAGTCGACCGCAATCTAGGCACGCGGCCAATCACGCTCGTTGGATATTCGCTGGGATCACGGCTGATCTATTCGTGTCTGCTGGAGCTTGCCCGGAAGGGTGCCTACGGGCTGGTCCAGAACGTGTTTCTTTTCGGATCGCCTATTGTGGTGAAGAGGGACGAATATCTGCGAGCGCGCACCGTCGTTGCGGGACGTTTCGTGAATGGGTACAATCGAAACGACTGGATTCTTGGCTATCTGTTCCGGTTGACCAACGGCGGAATTCGACGCGTGGCAGGTCTGGGGCCTGTGGAAGGGGTCCCAGGGATGGAGAACATGGACGTGACGGAGTTTGTGGTAGGCCATATGGACTACCGCACAGCCATGCCTCGGCTGTTGCGTGAGTGCGGCTGGCTTGTGGAGAGCGACGAGTTCACAGAGATCGAAGACCCGGATCCAGAGAACCATGCGCAACGACAGCGCGAGCTGATCAACGAGATCGAGGAGGCCCGCAAAGAGCTTGAGAAGGAGGGCAAGACAAAAAAGGGTGGTGCCTTCAGCTTCTTCAGCCGCAAGAAGAAGGGCGAGAAGCAAGAGTGGGAGATATACGAAGAGGCGGCAGCGGCCAAAAGAGCCAAGGGTACGAAGACAGAAGACGCAGAGGGAAACAACCACGGCGTGCTGTTCGACGTGGATGCCATCCGCGCCGAGCTGGCCAAAGAGGGGGATCTGAAGGAAGAGGATCTGCTGCTTGAGCAGCTGCAGGTGCGCGAGTTAGAGTCCACGCTGCCGCCAATGAAGCTAGACGTGGCAAATTCGTCAAGCCCGGGGCTGCCGCTGCCGGCACCGGCACCGGTGACGGCAAGATCGTCGCTAAGGTCGCCGTTCAGGACACCGCTGCGGTCGCCGCGGGGCAGTCTCACAGACCTGGGTGTCGCCGAAACCTCAGTGCCGATACGGCTCTCACACGAGCACCGGGTTTCTTCGGCCTCATTCGACGGCTACCGACTGCCGGAAGAACGAACGCCAACGATGCCAGCGAGGATGTCCCTTGCAAATGGAGCACAGCCTTACGGCAGCCACATGATGGGGGATGACGATGGCATATCCATGGTTTTTGACAGTTCTTTTGATGAGGGCCCGTCTAGGACAACAGAAACCGGCACTTCATCGCCGGCACCGTATTCGGCTAGTTCTGCTGCTGCCGCTGCTACTGCTCCCACTATACCTGCAAAAGACACGGGGTATTTTGGCGTGGCAGCAGGCAGCTCTGCCGGACTGGCGGCAGATGCTGCAACGGACGCGACTTTGCGAACGGCATCAACAGTTCCGGCCATCAGACTGTCGGATCCATGGGGTGACGACGAGGATGACGACCTGGGGAAAGAGCAGGAGATATCAATGACATTTGCATAGCACATCCGCCGGCGTGTATGGAGCAAGGGCCGACCATCCATAGAACCTAACTTTTGTTTTTGCCGTTTTTGGTCTGTTTGCTTTCATCTTTCTGGTCATTTGTCCTTCAATGTATAATCAAGAGAGCGCCGCAAAGCCCCTTCCATCCAGAGAATTTCGTGGTGTCCGTACTGAATGGGCGTTTTTAAGAAAGATCCCTCTCGCTTCTATGTACGTCGAATTAGTGCTCACGCCAACGTCTATATTTGTCGTTGCCGTGGCGTCTTGGCGTTGCATCTGAAGCGGGCCCAACGGCAATCCTTCTTCCGTTAGCTCGCAGCCCAAGCCACAACGACAAGAATAGACGAATGAGAACATCTCAGTCTACAGAACAGCAGGACGGATATATTGGCTCTTGATGCTCCTCAAGAAGAGAAAACAAAAGGGGGGGAGACGTAGGCCTGCGGCACGCAGCCAGCCAAACAGGCCCTGCACGACTCTATTAGTAGGGCTGGGCTGGGCGCCTCTCAAGGCCGTTCTGGATGGCCACCCCCCTCCTCCATTTCTCTTCCACCCCTGCTGCTCCTCTCACCGCGCCTTTGATGCACTACGTGCGGCTGCGTAGACGCCCGCTCTCATTGTCCGAACCCGCATCTGGAGGGTGGGGCGCAGGGCTTTTTCGTGGTGATGCCCAGAATCTCATAGCGGCGTAGCGCCATCTCTGGATGATATGGGGGCTTGGAGCCGCTTCTCGTGCCAGCAGGATCACTTCTGCTACCCCATAGCATGTATCTTAGTATGTAGCGTGTACTCCGTGTGTTTGAACGATGAATATGGAAGGATTTACAGGTTTCCGCCTCTGGAATGGCCAACTTGGCTGGTGGAGTGGTCAGAGGAAGGAGCGATGTGCGCGAGGGTGTCACCATGTATCTTACAGGGAAAGAGCCGCCGCTGCCCTCTCTCTCCTTTCTCTTCTCTCTCTCTTTACTCGTAGTTTCAATCTTCAGCTTTAGTTTGTCTCGCCTCTTTTCCTGCGTTGCTTCTTTTCTCTGCCTTGCATCTCGTGCTTTTGTGCTCGAGACGCCCGACCGTCGTGGACAAGGTGCAATCAGACTGCCGCGTACCCTCCCCTCCCCCTCCTCCCGGCCGCACACACACACACACAGTCGCACAGCCTTGCCAGCTCTTGCTTGCTAATATCCCATCCCATTCCCACATCTCATCTCACTTTCTTGCTTTTCCCTCCCCTTCTCTTGCCCTCGTTCTTTCTCCTATCTGCTGTCTCCGTTTCTTCTCCCATGAACGGCAGTTATGCGTTTGCTCAGTATCCCACTTCTTGGCATTCTTCAGGCTTGCATTGGCCCTGCCCTCGCCTTTGTCACATCCTCAACAGATGCTGGTATATCATTACAGACGCCTGTCATCGCTTTTGAAAGCCTCATCCATGGCTTCCAGAACAATTCGATTTATGAGAATACGGGCGTGATTCAATCATTCTACTTTAATGCGACTGGCGCCATTGATATCCAGCACGTCCTCCTGATTGACCACAACGACACCAAAACAATTGCAGACTCAGCAAGACAGCTCGCCGATGACGTTTCTCTCACCTTGACCCAGCCCGACCCCAACGAATGGCGCTGGGAGATCGGCTTGGACCACGTGGGCAAAATATTCGATTATGATGAGAACGGCAATACCCTCTTCTTTGAAGTTGTCTGGAACTATATCACATATACTGGCACATCCTACAGCGGCGCCTTTACTTTCGCCAACACCTTTGCCGAGGTCGAGATCCCTCAGCCTTTCTACGATGCACAGCCTATCGAAGCTGAATCAATCAGCTCCAGCGTCTCTACAGGAACCTCTACAGTAACCGCGACACAGACTCAGGGCCAGATGGGCCTAACCTCCACTGCCACATCGGCAACAAGCACGAGCACTAGCCCATCGTCTGGCGTGTCACAAAAAAGTACGAGCCACCATAAAGGTCTGAAAGGAGGTGCCATTGCCGGGGTTGTCATTGGAGTTGTAGCCGGGCTCGCAGCGATCGCCCTTGTAGTCTGGTTCTTCTTCAGTCGCCGCCATCGCCATAACCGCGGCTACAGCTCTCCGCAGCATGCGAGATCGACCGGGCCTGATGCTGCCATCGGCGTTGTTCCGCACTCGAGTGGGGGAGACGGCGACGATGTCGGTGTCGGTGCTGGCCTCAGTGCCGGTGCCGGTGCCGATGCCGATGCCGATGTTGACACTGTCGCTGCTGACGTCGTCGCTGCCGAGAAAGGCCGTGCCGCTGGTATGGCCTCTAGCGTTTCTGAGAGAGACGGCGGCGCCAACAGCCCTTACAGCGATGACTTTGACTCTGTCACTGACAGCCACGGTGCCAGCAACCTTGCTGCTGCTGGCCCCGGTGCTAGTTTGCCGGTCGTTTCCGGCCATGTTGCTGCGTTAATCGAAGACGGCATGACACCAGAAGACGTGGCCCGACTGGCTGCCGAGGAGATGGAGCTTGATGCTGCCATACATAGTGCAAATCTCACCAGGGCCGCAGAAGCAATAGCACACCAATAGAGTGGATTGAAGCTTGGTAGATGTCTTGGGCTTGGGGTTGCTGCACTAAATTTGCGGTGTGGCCAATTCTTTGGACAAATTGATTTACAAAGTTGATCTGGCTTCTTTCTGATGGCCTCCTTCTGATGTACAGTCTTGCTAATGTTGTCCGACGACATGATATGTAATCGCCAGAACTTTTTTCTCCTTTTGTATTGGCTTGTAATATTTGGATACATAATATTTTGGAGAGGCCTTTGCATGCTGTGAGACCTCTTACAAGTTCCAGCAGCTCTCTTGTGTTGTCGTGTGATTTTTAGGCGGAATATTCTCACCTCCGAGCTAGACTTCAAAAGCATCTCCAAGTCGGTGTTTTACTCTGGCTGCTCGTCACGGTATTGGTCACGGAGAGCCTCCAGCTGGGTTTCAGCACCTGCCCGCTCTGCCAGCGATACGAGCTGCTGTGCCTTGCCGATCACTGGCGCGTCGATCATGGCCCCGTCCAGTACAAAGGCACCGCGTCCCGCCGCCGCCGCCCGACCTGCGGCCATGAGCACTCGCACAGCCCACGCCATCTCCTGGTGGTCTGCATCGCCTTCAACACTGCCATCCTGAGAACCAACTCCGCGTCCAAACACGTGCTGCACCACGGCCACCTGTGACGGGTGGATGCACTGCTTGCCTGTGAATCCCATGCCGCGGCCGTTGCGAGACTCATCTGCCAGCGTGGCCAGCCCTTGCTCGCCCTTGAAGGCGGTGCACACGAGGTCGAGCGCCGATGTCAGGCGAAATGCGCGCGCGGCCGTCACGACGGCGCTGCGAGCATACTGGAACTCGGCCAGCGACGGGGTGCGGGTGACGGAAAGGTCGAGGGCAAAGTCCTCTGCGGCAAAGATGAGACCGTCGAGCCGGGCATGGGTATGAGCGTGAGAATTTGGATTCGAAAACACAGAGCGTCCAGCTGAGCAGATCTCGCGCAGGTCCATGACGGCGCGGGCTGACTCGATGAGGGCGATCAGCTTTGGCGGCGGTGGCGGCGGCGGCGGGACGCCATCGGTGTAGTCGCCAGCATCAGCCACACCACGAGAGGCGCCGAGCATATGCCGCACGACATCCGCGACGAACGTCAGGTCTGATGCGGCGTCCACCTTGGGCACGACAATGGCGTCGACGGCGGCCAGCGCCCGCGGCCCCAGCTCCGTGAGATCGGCGAGGGCGTGCCGGGAAGAAACGGCATTGATGCGGATGGCAATCTCACCGCTGCGATGTCCACTGTTGCGACGCGTAGCGGCACCGGCAGCAGAGGAGGCTGGGACGAGGCTCTCCAGGTGGGCTCGGAGAGCAGCCCGGGCGGCCAGCTTGGCCGACTCTGTGACGGCATCCTCCAGGTCATACGTGATGTTGTCCGAGGACAGCGTCAGCGACTTGGCTAGCATCTTGGCCGAGGACGCAGGAACTACAGCGGGAAATTCGGCATCGTCAGATCGGCAGATTCGATACAAAGCAGAGGAAGTGGCAAAAGGCTCAAGATTCTCCCAGATTCTCACCGTAAAGGAGAGACCTCCGCAAGGCCGGCGCGGCCATGGCTGTCTAGATTTTCGAGGGATGGCCGTCAGGACAAGACGGGATGCTACCGGAGGTCAAGATTCCACAATTTCTTTCTATCCAAAGCCCTTTGACAGGAAGCGAAAGCTACAAGGCTGTCCTTTCCTATAATGAAGTTATGCTACCTATTCAAAAGCTCCCCCGCACCTGCCAATCTGAACTCCGACTCAGCTCCCGAGTAGCACGTATAAGTGATATTTTGCCGCCACACACCGCCTGCTTCTCTGGAGCTACCCGGCCCAGACACGTAACTCCTTTCCCGTCGAGGCAGCACTGGCGCGTTTTCCCAAGCTCAGCCATCCCGTCCTTCCTTATTGCACCCAAAACGCATTGCGCCAGACGATCGAACGATCCAGCGACAGAACAACATACAAAAGTATCGGACCTGCTAAGCGACAGGTTTTCTGGGTGGATACGGAATCTAGACGACCTGCTGTTCTTCCTGCTTATTTGATTCGAAGCAGCCCGCGCGACAGCTCAATCTCTTTGCGACACGACGACATACAGACTCTCTCCCTCAATTTTTTCTAAATGGATGCTCAGCAGGCGCCGCCAGGCTCGCTGAGCTGGCGCCTCAGCTCACATCCCATCACGCTGCTCACATATCTGGGTTTCCGCATCGGTTCGTCGATCAAACTCGCCTAGGAGGACATAGGGGAAGCAGAGCTGCGAATGCTGACATGGCAAAACCTCTCCTCTAAACAGCCAGCCTGCTCGTCTACCTGTTCGGACTGCTCTTCACTGCCAACAAGTACGTCTTTCATTTTATTGCAGACCTTTTCCTTTTTCCTTCTTGTCCTCTTTCTTCCGCGTCATCTCTCGCCCTCTCCCTCCTTTTCAAACCTCGATTCCTCCCTAACAAAGCATCCCTCCCTTAGGGTCCTCGTCTTCATCATCACCATCCTTCTGCTGGCTGCCGACTTTTACTATCTAAAGAACATTGCCGGTCGCCGTCTCGTCGGCCTGCGCTGGTGGAACGAGGTCGATCCGCAGTCGGGCGAGAGCCACTGGGTCTTTGAGAGTAGCGACCCGGCGTCCGGCCGCGTCACCAACGCCACTGACAGCCGCTTCTTTTGGCTGGCCCTCTATGTCCAGCCGCTCTCGTGGACGGGGCTGTGCATCCTAGCCATCTTCCGGTTTAATGTCCTGTGGCTGCCTCTGCTGGGTATGCTTTGCTTTCTTCATTCATCCCTTGTCGTCCCCTCAATCCGCTGACACCCTTCCAGCCATCGCCCTAGCATTGACCATCACCAACGCCCTCGCCTTCTCCCGTTGCGACAAGTTCAGCCAGGCATCCAACCTGGCTGGCTCCGCCTTCTCTTCCACTAACTTGGCCGGTAGCATCGCCACCGGCGTCGTCGGGCGACTCTTTGGTCGGTGAACGGTTGCGATCGGCAGGCCGTATGCACTGGCTTGTCGCCACCTCGCCATCCGCCTATAGTCATAACTCTTATGACGATTCGAAATCGGCACAAAGGCACTACATTAAGACACCGAACCCCTCTATACTTTGCATGATTCTTGTTTTTAAGGGTCGTTTTGGTTCTGGCTTGGGAAGGGGGCATTATTCCGACCTCCTACTTGCGCCTTTGGACTACATTTGTTACAGTGTCTGAGGGAAATGAGGGCACTACTATATTCATAGTCTTCGTTCGGCCCCATTGAGATGGCAGGGGCACTTGCTGCCTAGTATCCGGTCAGGAATCGGAGACCACCAGAAGTGTATTCTTCTGCGTAAACACGTTTTGTAAGATACGGTACTTGAAATGCATCTAGATTCTCTAAACGAGGATTGTAAAAAAATGGGTACCGAAAACAACGAAGCAATAGAATCCCATTGACAATGAGTGCCTCAAAAGGAGTTTGTGCTCCCAGACAAGATGGTGGGCGGCCCGGTGAGCCTATCCCAATC
>JRUC01000257.1:0-27955 GCA_000806385.1 Leptographium procerum
CCCCCCCCCGAACTAAACATGTATTACTATGCAGTACCTCGTCTGCAGTGACGCCCACGAGTATGCAAGTTCTATGTTTGCTCTGTATTTTGATCTTCGTCCTGGGCATACATAGTGTCATTTCCTCTGTCATAGGATTCAGCTCGACGGGGGTCAATTCTGTAGTGTTGCTGGTTCCACTTTGTACAGGACGAGCCGTGTCGGTACAACCCAGCATGACGACTGCCAGACCAGGGGTCTAAATACTATCTTGCATAGTATGTAGACAGGTATTTTACGACGTACGACGAGCAAGCCAGAAAAGGAGACAAGAGGAGAGGGCTTGCCAGGAGGAGCTGGCCGCCTTGCTTCGATCACTGTCGAAAGGCACTTCTACTTTGAATACGTCGTAAGCCGCAATGGGCAGCGAGAGGGGAAAAGAACAGGGGAGGCCGCGCTGGAAAAAGTGAGAATGGAGCCAATCAACTGGAATCCACCTGTCCACATATCGATCGCCTTTAGGCACCTAGGCATCGTCTTCGGCGAGCGAGCGGCCAGTGAAGCAGACCCCCCCCCTCCCCGTCCTAACCACAAACCAGACTTCTCGGTAGTTGTGCACAGGTTGATGTGCAGATATCATTACTCCGCACGTACTACGAGTAAGTAGGGCCGCGTAGTTTTCTTTCATCTGGCTGAATCCTTGAAACAATGGGCCAGGGCTGGCCTGAAGCGATCATCCCGATCACCAGTCATTCTCGCAGTAGAGCAGCGGAGAGATAAATAGTAGTCTAGCCGTTAGGTTTTGAAAATCCTTCACAGGATGGCAGCAAACGATCCCGGAGCTGTAGGGTCGTTACTCTGTCGTGGGACGGGAGACAACGGTCGGGACTAGATGCATTCGTAACTGCAGCAATCTGGTCAGATACGTGAGTGAGAATCTCGGGACTCAGGCCGAGGCGGGAAGCGACGCAAACGAACGAAACTCTTTTCTGAAAGACGCCCCCCCCAACAAATAACAAAAATGGAGAAGAAAAGCCAAAAACCGAAAAACCGAAAAACAAAAACCGAAAAAAATGAAGAAGAAAAAGAAAAAAGCTAGCAAGATGGATCTACATAGTTATGAGATTTCCTAGCGGTTCGCCGTTAGACGCATTGGTCCCTAGCGACAGCCGGTTGGTGGATTGGGGTGTGTTTTCTGGGTATGCCGGACAGGGATATGCTAGATAAAGAGTAGGAGGGAGAAAGAATCTAAACGAAGCCAGACGAAGCCAGACGCAGCTAGATGAAGATGGCCTGGGCACGCGTAGACGGCTCGCATTCTCTGGGCACCCGCGATCTCATCTCGTGTGCTCCTTGCTTTCCCGTGATTATTTTAGAAGCGATATGGAGTAAGATACAATTCCAATGAGAGCTCCACTTCGAGAGGGGGGAAGGAGCCTCGCCTCGCTTCGCTTTGCCTTGCCTTGCTTCGTTCCTTCCTGCTACATCATGGGTCCATCGCCAGTTGTTCGTTTTCTTTGTTTGTTTATTCACGCTGCGTTACGACTTCCCCACGCTAGCTTTGGAGCGAGGGAAGGAACGACCCTTCCTACTGTCCCGTTCTTTCAGGCTGGATTTTCACGGGACCCAATCCTCGTGACAGCCTGTATGTATCGCTGCGTGTGCTTTTAGTGGCTGGCTAGAGGAGTAGTACGCACGCCGAGCGAGAAGAATAAAGAAAGCTTGCGTGTGAGTCAGAATACCATATATAGTAAGATGGGACTCGTACGTCGTTCATACGAGTACGATGAGGACTAAACTAAGCCACGGCATAGTGAGACAGTCGCGGGGCTGTACCTCTGGGGCACAAAGCCTTTGCAGCTAGCGGTGAAACCCTGAGATTACTCTTCTGCAGAGATCAGTCCATCCGCACATCTGCACATCTGCACACCTGCACTATGCAAAAAGGTTAACCAAATGGGAGAGCCCGCGACGTTGCTAGCGGGCTGTCCGCAACTGGCATGTCGCCTGGACTCCCTCCCGAGGGCAAATCTGAGTCGTCCGTGTCAGATCTAGGCGTGCTCGATCCGGCTCAGCTCTTTGCTATGGCGCGAGCAGGATCTAGCTGGCCCGATCTTAAATCAAGCGCGATCCGGACTTGCCTGGGGCTCTCAGGTAGCCGAGCAAAGCTGTGCTCTTTTCCCCATTGCAAATTCTTCGGAGCGGCCGTTCCTTGTTCTCGTATCTCCGCGCCACCTCACTTTCTCCCCTACGAGCGCTATGTACGAGTATACCTGTGGGTATCAAAGCAGAGAATAGCAGATGCTGCAGAGTGCTACTCCTTCCGTAGTTCTGCGTTCCTGCCCTCTCTGGCTGCACACGCGTGGCAGCTCCGTCCTTTCTTGCCACATCCGCCCTGTACTGCTCCCATTTCCGATTCACACTAGGGAGATCGGGCCAATCATCTGCTGATGTTGGTCCGAAGCCCCGTCAAAAACGGCGTTTGACACTCGAGCCCACTTTTTTCGGGCTTGCCTTCAGCTGTCTTTGTCCATCAGAAATACCGGTCACGTCTGCTCGTACATTGCCAACTTTGCTGCATGGCCATATTGCTGCATTGCTACATGGCCGCATGGCCGCATGGCCGCATGCGTTCCCTGGTATGCGCGAGCGGGATGGCACCCAATAGCAAGGGCAAGAGGGTGGACGAAGAAAGAGGCGGTCAGCTATCTAACATACAATACAACCTGTCGGACAAGGCAATATGCAACATCCAGACAACTGTACTTTGCATGGCGCTATGCAAGTACGACCGACTCCAGATGCTTGCAGCCGTTTGAACGAGTATTAACCACGGCTCAATAGTATGCAGCAATCAAAGTCTCGCACTCGGCCGGGTGCACTAGCCAGCGGTCTGCTACTAAGGAGCAGGAGCTCTCTACTAGAGTCGGTCTTCTTTAGCGGGAAACGGTACCGATTGCCAGCCCCGGGTAACCTGCAGGTAGGAGCACAGACTATCTCCTTTTGATGCTATACGTCTCAGGGTGATTGCCTTTTGGCTCTTTCTGCATGGCTTGGCTCTTTTTGCATGGCTTGCACCCCAAAATGCTGATACGATAAATTGAGCCTATGATCTTTCTTGTAGCTGCCACCTTCGTCGGTAGTCACCTATCAAAAGGGTTTGGCCTTTCCTTTTGCTGTATTAATCCTTGCCAGAGCCCAGTCGTAGAGGTCTAGCCTCACATATACTATATCTCTCATAGCTATGTGGCAGAAATAACACGACAGTCAGAATAAGGCTTTCCCACTTCGCTGCTTTCGGCTACGGTTCCTCGAACACTACCACTAACATCCTTGTGTCTACCTTCCATACGGTGTTTTCTCTCTTCGTCTTTGAGCAAATGTCTTGGTGTGCTGTGAATGAGTTCGCGAACTCTGTGGCCCGGTTCGCCGTACGGGGGATGTAAGACAAAGAAGTGTCTCTATTCGTGAAACGAGAAAGGGACATAACAGGATCTGTCTCTTAGACTACATATACCCTCATTCACGGGGTATGGCTGAAATCCTAGAGTAGAACCATGCTCTGAATCAGAACAGCTTCGTCTTCACCCCTCTGTGGCCTCGGTTGGCTAGCTCCCAGCCTGATCTAGCAGGATGGCCTGACTTCCGCATGTACGTATTTCTTCTTTCTCTTCGTGTCTTTCACAGCTACAGGTGCAAGTCGTCCGACGTGCATGCCAGTTGCAGTTAGTCGAAGCCGCGCGGCAGCCGCAAACGTAGATATGTCAAAAGCAAGAAGAGTAGAAGAAGTAGAAGGCTAAAATGTCAAGTCGGCAATATGCACGGACACAGCAGGCAGGATCCGAATCTCCAGGTAGTAAGCCTAGAATCCGCCGTTCTCTGGGGCTGTTGTGCTCGACAGGCTTCATCCAGAAAGAAGGAGCAGATCTGGGCCGACATCCGCCACACGCTGCCGTGCAAGTGTACTAACGGGTGTCCCTCCGCCTTTGAACTGCTATTTGATGACTAGTTATGGCACACAAGAAACAACAAAAACTCGCGGGCGGTCTTCGGCAGAGCAGCTGCATTTGCATTCGGCCATTAGCTCCAACATGTCGATGTGATGTGGCCGCGCTCCATAGGTCAGCTGCCAGTTCTGTTGTACGCGGACTGGACACTAACCAAAGCGCGGGTAGCATGCGGTCAATTGCGTGTAAGATACAGCTACCAGCTTCCTGCAGGTATTTCACCAACGAGGAAAATGAGCACATTCAGGTACTCGTGGCGCGCAACAGCTGTTGGGCAACTGTCAGATGCGGACAAAAAATTTGGCCTACGGTGTTGTCGGCGATGCCGTATGGCTGAACCAGCCAGCCGGCGTTGGGAGGCAGTGCATCGGACAAAACAAGGAGCCCATCTGTCCGAAGCAAGACGCTGATTGGCTCAAATTGCAATTCTTCAAAGGAACGAGCATCCTTGTTTATTTTGTTTATTTTTGCTGCTATTGCTGTTATTGCTGTTATTATGATTACTTTCTTTTTTGTGTTAGGGCCCAGCAAACCAGTTCAATGTGAGATGAGTTGCTATTTTTATTATTGCTAATTTGAGTTTCGTTACTCAACTAAGGCATCTGAGATACTATGTAGAAAGGGTCAAAAGGCCTTTGCGGACTAAACACAGAGCAAGGCTTTGTTTGATTTACCATGCTGTTGGGCAAAATATTGTTGCAATAAAGATGATGTGATAAGTGCATACACCGAGCTATATGGACCTGTCGTACTCGTACGGCCCAACCGCACCCTCCCTTATATTTCACAAAGGGACCCAGCATTCTGGGCTTGCGACTTGAGCCCCGGTCGATCTGCCGTCTCGGTGGGACTAGGTGGGTAGGGGTGAAGAAAACAGGGAGGAGAAGCACCCTTGCCAAGAGTGCGAGACACGTGCACGGGTATACGGAGCGCGCTACGATGCACTCATTTACCGCACTAGTATATAATTAGTGCATGGGCTAATGCCGTTGTAGGATAGTAGCATGAGCCCGCCGTAAACTGACCAATTGGTGCCCAGATCTATGGTAGCTCACAGGGCACTCATCACTATGTACTTAGCACGAACAATTATGTGTCCGTGCGGGACAGGGTGTACAATACATATGCTTATAGCACAAAGGTTCGTAACAGACCTCTTTCGAGGTACGGAGTACATTCGAGAAGAACTACAATATATGTATCTGGGTTGTTTTTCACATCGTCCCCCCATTGAATACAATATTTTACATACTACTTCTACTGTAGGCAATACTGCTCCGGGAATCGAAATCTTTAACGCTGGTTAGCTATTTGGAGTAATTGCTTATTTGCTTCCCTTTTCTTATCCCTTTCATTCTTCTCAAGATACACAGTTCGGGCCTATTCGACAAATCCAGAAGTTCGATACGAGTAATGATCTGCTCGTTATCTTGGTGCAAGTGCGCGACCAGACTTAGAGCTCGCTGCTGCTATGTATGTATGCATTCGAATAATAGTGTCGATCGTGGATAGAAAAGGAAGGAGCATGCGGATATGACGCTGGCCTAAAGGGGACTAATTAGCTGTCGTTTACTAGATAGGGAAAAGAACGTACTCGTGACTTGGGTGGGCTGGAGAAATTGATACCTCCATGTCAAGCCAGCACGGCATTATTTTCCCGGCTTAGCATTGGTGCGCACACTACGAGTACAGTAGCAAGCCGTTTTGCCGTTTTAGAATCTTGTATTATAAAAGTTGTAAGGGCTTTTTTTTTAATAGAAGAAATGCGTTCTTGCTTAGATGCGGTAGAATATACTGCTAGAGTCGTTCAGTAAACTAGCATCGCAATAGTATTGCCCTACTCAAACTTGTATTATGTTCGCACAAAGTGGAATAAAATAACATTCGCGAGTGCCATTGTTTGGTAAGACTTTGTGCCGTCCTACAGGGATCCTGTAATTGAGAGGGAGGGCATAGACAGCTGAACTGAGGCAGTAAAAGAGGGGCTATGGGCCGGATGGGTGGAAAACGTTGCAACGGGAGCGGAATAGGCGGAAATACTAGCGTGGATGACGGCCACCGGCAGGGGATTCTGGGCTTGGGGCAGACCGTGTGTTGGCTGCGGCTACGAGTTACTACGAGTTTTGCTACTCTCACATACTCGTACGACATAGTGCTTACTACTACGAGCATGTATGCATCTTGAAGAGTACACCGATTACGATGTTGGGCGTGCTGTGCGGAAAGAATACACTCGAGTGAAACTATGCATCTGTCCGACTTCCAGAATAACCTATTATGTAGCTTTGCGCTGCACCTCTTCCTCTTTGATCATGCAGCTTCGGCCCAACTGAAGTGAATTCTATTGGCACATCATGTTGCCACCCCCCTCCCCGTGTCCACCTCCTGCGAGGCAAACGACTGTTGGCCTGCCATCTGTCTCTCGTGAACCGGGCGTTGTACAGGGAGTATGCACTAACACACATCTCACATTCTGAGACGGCGGGTCAGCGACCGTCCTGGGAAGTTAGAGATGAGAACGTGCGCACACCGTTGCCGCAGACATGCTCGTACTACGGAGGATGTAATCCATGCTCCACACTACACATAAATAGTAAGTTGTGGTGTGCTGCGATATATGGTAACATTTATAAGATACATAGTAGAGCCGGGTGGCTTGAGGTCAGCATCTGCAAGCACACAGACATAGTCAAAACATTATCTGAATAGCTGTTATAACCCCCTTCTTATCAAGCGCACATTGTCCCTTTAAGCTTCTTGCATAATTCGATACGATTGAAGGCAAAGAGGAAAGTGAGGAATAAAAAATAACGAGGAAAAAAGGAAAAATACAAAGAAGAGAGAGAAAAAAGTTGTTTTAGCGTGCACGATGGCTGCAATAGAAACACCTGCATGTCAGAACCCCAAGAATGCGGCGTGAGGCCTAATTTGCGAGGTCGTTCTCCTCAGTACGAGCATGTTTGCCACATTCTGTTGGGGTTGCTGCAAGTCATTTCCTGACAGGTTAGAAAATGACCACGGAAATATCGGTAAGAGAGCCTCATGATGTATTTGGAGGAGCAATCTTATCTGAAGACGCAGATGGAGGCTCTCATTGGTCACAAGGCAGCAGGAAAGGCACAGCGCTATCCTTCTCTAGGCCTGGCTGCTATGCCGGCTTCAGCTGGATGCATGCCCTGCAGGAACGGAGTCCTCGCTAGAAATATCCCAGAGAAGCGAAAAGCAGGATGGCGCAGTTAATCCTGGGGCGGATTACCGATCCCTTTAAGATAGAGAAGGTCATGTGCAATTGGACCTTCATTTTTACTTGAGACAGCGGTTACGATACGTAATGGCTGCGTGTATGTTTGCGCCTTCTGCTTCTAGTGAGGTGCGCATTATCCCGGTACCATCCGGGGAAGCGGCTTTCTCTTACTGCTCCTATTACTCGTACATGGAGCTGCGAGTATGAGCATGAAAACACATGCTTATACACCCAAGTGGACAAAGCGTTACCAGGACACGAGACCGGTAGGGGTTTCGTGGGTACAGGGCCCAAAGGGTTCTGATATTTATCTGCAACCCCAAAACCCGTTGTCACACCCGTAACCGGCTTGCGTCGATACAAGTACATACATACTCCGTGACAGTGGGTGAAATACTTACGACATAGCTGATAGGATACACTAGCAGGTCCCCGAGCTCGCCGACCTAAGCCTAAAGCAGCAAATTTGGCGAGTCTAACCATAGTAGCTCTAGCTTAACCATCTGCGATTTTTGCGCTATGAAATAGTTTTCAACAGTTATTGTGGGAACGGGCGGGTGCGGAAGGGGTGTGTGCGATGCCAAGACTCCGTAGCTTGGCTTGGGACTTGAGATTCTGCGCTGTCTGCATCGCTGGCGGCACGTCCCTTTTATGCCCTACTTGTAATCCGTAGAAAACTGACTCCACGAGGCAGAGATGTGGCATACCGATCATTTACTCGTACGATACGTACAACATGCTCATATGGGAAAGCGATGGTCTGAGGATCTGAGGATCTGAAGATCTGAGGATCTGGAAATGCTGATGGTCTGGGCGATGACCTGATGATCTGAGGGAACTGGGAGACCAAGTACGAGTACGGGCATGATGGAAACCAATGTGCAGCCCATGACACATTTTCGAACGGCCGAAGCCTGTTCCATTTGCACAACACTTTTCCCTCACAGCTTCGTATCTAACACGATACAGGGGATCATGCTCCGTACTGCTGCTGCCACTGCTATGTACTCGCACACACGTCGTAGTACTTCGTGTGTGTGAGCAGCACACTGCAAAATCTCGTCAGGAGAGGCGTTTGATTAGGGACGCTGGAAAAGGCTTGCAGAAAAACAAAACAGGCTATACCTATTTTAGCAGATCGCCCGTTGGGCCCGCTGCCCTCCTTGCCTCGTCATACGCCAATAGGAGGAGGCGAACACTGCCACACATCCCACTCTCGGCAACTTGCATACGTCGTAATCCCCGTCTATCGTCCATCTTTGTTTTCGGCACACCTACTTTGTTACAGAGGAAGATACATACAAACGCGGGTTTGCTCACAGCTTACATGTACTACTTATTTCGTGGTAGTATCTTTTTGCGTTTCCTGCAGGCATGTGATTGATCGGTACGGTTGCATAGGGGCTGATTGTTGGGGTTCCAGTACGGAGGGACGGGACCTCGCTTATCAGTATTATAGTTTACCTTCAATATCCCCTTTCTGTTGGTGGTTGGCGCGGTCGTCGTCTCCTACATTGAGCCTAGACATCTCGATATTTGAGACGCCAAAATCTGGAAAATGCTCGAGCCCAGGCGGGCTCCCTTGGAGAAGCAGAGGCTTCGTGTGATCGGCGTAAGGCTTGGTGCGAATTCGCCCTTTACCCGATAGTCAAAGATATACTTCGTACCATGTAATGCGCCCCACAAGGAGACTGGGTTCGCTCCCCTAAAGCTTTCCTACTACCATGCAGAGTTGAAGAAAAATGCGTCGTATTCAAGCCCCAGCAATTCACGACAAAGGACTTACCTAGACCACCGCTAACGAATATGCTATGTGGCACGGCTTGTTTTATTTGTTTTTGTTTTACTACATACTCTGCAAGGAACGTTGAGTGCGATGCTTGAAAGCGTCATCCTGCGCTGAAACCTGCATAGAGCTTTGTGTGATGGGTTGCTGTTCTTTGGTGCATACATCTATTCGTTCGTTTATTCGCCCAGTCGGCAGGTCGGCAGGTCGCCTAACAAAATAAGAAAACGAAGAGGCTAGGGGACCTAATCTCGCGAGGACTTGCTGCTTTCTATACTAGGCCCCTCAAAGACAGCTCAAAAGAGTGCAGTTTTAAGGGGGGGAAGAGAGAGAGATTGTGTGTGTGTATGCAGGCTCTCAGATTTCTGGCGGCTATGCCAAGATTGCCGTTAAATGTCGCTGCCGACACCCTGTAGTTTGGAATAATCGCCTACAAGACAGGGAGGGTCTTGCATAGTACAAAATAGGCATCGGGGGACATGAGGCTGAACCGTCCTTCTTTCCCCACCTGCAAAAGCACTGCAGATAAATTAGCACGAGTAGATCTCATCTCCTTATCCTCCGATAGGATTGCTCGTTCTTCCACCTACACACTATATACACTACCGCTACGCGTACAAACTAATCAACTTGCTTCTTAGTGTGCCGAGGGGTGATATTGCTGCATTTTTGGTGTAAGATTTTTTTCTCTTCGAAAAAGTGCGCTAGTCTGGGCAGAAAATGCTCGCTTGCCACGGCCCCGTAGTGCATCTCAAACAACAGATGGCCAACATCTACATACGTCGCAGTACTATGTAGCTCCGGGGGTGGGGTTAGAGAGGCACGGAATCAGTTCCACACTTTCGCACTCCGAGGACGAGCGCTTCGCACGGCTGCCGTGGCGGCTTGGGCCTACAGGCTGTTTGATAGGGCCGTTGCGGGCTGTCTTACGAGCAAACGTTTGCGGTCTTATTTTTGTGCTTTCCCGGAGAAGCAGAAATTCAGCAAAATGCCGGAAAGGGACGTTGGCCCGATGACTAATAGTTAGTGTTGCGACTGACCCAGGCTAACGGCCTGACCGATCAAAAGTGTCTCAACCCTGCTTTTAACCCAGATTGTCCTCTAGGCCCCGTTTTTGGCTCCTTCCAAGCAGAGCAGTAGGACCGGGCAATCGCTACTGCTAGTTTCGGAGTTGGCTGCCTTCTGCCCCTGATACGCAGCGTCTTCCCCCAGAGAGGGACGCTAAGCCCCAGCTTTAGCTTTTGCCTGTGCTGCCATGCTTTGCATCCTACGAAGTATTTCCACTACTCCGTAAGGGTGTGAGTGCGATCGCGCCGGAATTACTCCCGCCTGCATTCTGTTCGGCGACGCCGTTTTTGCTATTTGCCACGCCCAGGACGCCGACGATTGCAGGAATGCAGTAACGAAAACGGCTAGCGAGCTTGTAGGCGTTAAGGGTGTGAGAGAGCCAGAGGTGAGGCGCATCTTACGAGTAAACTCGAGTACGCGTACTCCGTACATTGTAGTATCTTACGTCGCAGCAGTAAAGATAGTATTCCGAATTGCCAGGGGTGGCAGAATGAAGGAAGAACTTGTTCAGACTATCGTCATCCTCCCCGCCCTACTTTCCCCTTCTCCACCACATGATAAATGCTGCTACATGGTACGCCAGAGAGCATGGTCCGCTTAATGTTTCTCAGTCTGCCACTGGTAGAAAGCTCGTATCTTACATAGTAGCGGTAGCTGAATCTGGAGTTCGTCTGTTTCGTGTATTCAATGCGACGCTGGAAACAATGCGAAATGGCCTCCGGCTTGAAACCGGTGAATAATAGCCACTCTGTAGGGTTGCATCTCTAAATGGTAAATGCATGGCAGCGTTCTAAGCATTATGGAGCCCGGAAATGGTGCCCGTGCCCGTGCTCGTATTCTGTATTTGGGCAGAAGCTCTCCCTACGCCACTAATCAATCTAGAGAGGACATCCACAGGCAGCGAGAATAGCTTGAAGTGAACACCCCTTCCCTTCTACGCATCTTGGTGCATATTGGCCCTACTTTTGGGCCTTTGCAACTACCGGTTTTCGCTTTACTTGCAAGCAGTACATTAGACATACTCGCAAAGGTATGCGAGATGCCACTACGTAGCAGGTATGTACAGAGTATGTCGAAGAGGGGGGAGGACACGGGCATTTGTTCCAGATGGCAAGGGTCTCGGGAAGGATCGCCAAGCACAGGCCTTCCTTTGTTCTGCCCTCCGTCGAGCCGCCCGCATTCCCTTGACCGCACACGTATTCGTGTCAGCCCCCCAAGTGGAAAAAGCCAAGAGCTCTTTGAAGTCACCGAGGGCGAGAATCAAAGCCTAATTTCACGATGCTCTTCCTGGCCAGCTGGGCAGTCGGCTGCCGGCCTGGCATATCTTCGCTTTTGGCTGTCTCGGTCACTGGAAACGAAAGGGGGGGTCAAGACAATGCAATCTTAATTCTCTGGTGCAAGTGACTATGAATGCCTTCCATCCCAACGAAAAGATTGGCTCCTTTGAGTTACAGCTCTGAAAGGGACCTGCATTCAACTCAACGCTTTCCGTGCATCGTAGCGTGCTCCCCGCATGGAGCAGAAAGTCAATGCCCGAAAGAGGTGGGTTTTGGCAGTAGTCGTCTTGTCCTTTGTTCATTTACCAGCAGGCCCTACTAATATTGGTGCGCAAACCAGATTTCCGGCGGCTGTTTTCATTTGTGATGGTTGTTCAGAGCTAGGGTATTGGGTCTGTAATAGTGGAGCTCACCGCTACACATTACTGTAAACTCTGCCCTGCAAGTGTATTATTAGGGGCGGTTACAGGGCCAATGCCTGCTGCTCGTACTTGGCTCCAGTAAGAACCTTGTCGCCTCGCCATGTTTGGAACCAAGCTTCTCATCTCCCTGAGACGGTCTTGACGTCGTATCCCATTTCTTTTCTCTCTCTCTCTCTCTCTCTCTCTCTCTCTCTTTTTTCTTTCTTTTTTTTCCCGTCGTGGTTTTCTGGGTTTTGATTTTTGATTTTTGTGCCCCGTTTTTTTGGCCTTCTCATTTCTTAAATTTTTCCCCATTCTCTCTTTTTTGGTTTGTTTTCACTGCTGCTAAAAATGCAACACTCTCCCCCATCTTTGACGAAGACGAGAGGTAGTACCGGGAAGCAGGCTGTCTCTGAGTGAGAGACCCTGTGGAGCCTGATCTTGTTTAATTTGTTCCATCAACAATTGTTAGGAGAGCAACAAAGGAGATGACGCCCTGCAGGCTGCCGCTTGGTAAGTTGTTGTGCACTCCGTGGCGGAGAGATTTTGTACTGTACATATATGCATATGCCGGCTTAGACTCGGGTTAATCACACAAAGCACATTATGATGCAAAGAGCTCCGCGGACCATCGCTGCTCTGCTACCTTACTTTGCCACAGGACGAGCAGAACGCAGGATAATTGATTGTTCGGGACAGCGAAATTGACATGACGCATGAGCAAGCATGACTTGGTTTCTTTTTCTACCCCTTCTCCCCCTTCATTTGGGCCGCTCTTTGTTCGATCCAATAATGGCTCTAAGTGGGTTCCATCCGCGACAGTCGAAAGACTCCTGCGACGCAGACTGATTGAGTACTCGTAGTAGAAGCAGGCGGACAGGATGCACTACAACCAAGGTGTGGGATAAAGGTTGTGGTGGTCCTTTCGTTTTCAGCTGTCGCGACGCGAGAATGCAACGCTCCGGCGTTACCTGCGGCCTCTAGATGGCTCGCACCGCGGAGCAGGGTGTTTTTGCATTGTGTCCCGACCGGGTGTGTGGGCAATGCAAGCGAAGGACGCGTTGCCCTCTTGGAAGTTTTCAAGAGGGATCTCGGCAGTGGGAAGGCCGCTGTGGAGTGCAAGAGCCTGTACCGTTAGCTAGTCTGTTTCTGCTACCACGCAAGATACGTTACTACTATTATTTATCCGCCGGTCGTGCACGCCGAAGTTGAAAGGATGCTGCCTTAGTATATCGTTACGCGCATACTAATGGTAACGACGATACGGAATAGGCAGAATTAAGGCAGAATTATCCACTTGGGCGATGAGCGAGCGATCGATAAATGTGGGTGGGTGCAAGTGCAGCTACATTACAGTACGGCATTAGCGTGGTAAAACAGGGCAGCTTCAGGTATCGTTTCGTACCAGATTTTTCAGCTCTGCTTGCCAGAATGTGGCCGATCTACGGGGAAGATTACCTAATTAGTAACCGGCGCCAAGCACACACACACATACTTGTCACTAATGTGTGTGTACTCCTACACAGTTCGTGTACTCCGTACGAGTACGGGTTAAAAGATTAAGAAAATGAGGTCGTTACGATGATGATGTTGAGCGCTTTTGTTTGATATGCCCACAAACCGCAGCTACCGTCTCCCGGTAAGACGACAAGAAGAAACGGCAGACGTTCGTTTATCTCAGATTGTGTACTAATGAATGTATGAACGTGGGAGGGAGCTGTGTACACGAACGGGTTGTGACGAGAATGCGATAGCACCACACCCTTGGCCTGGTCGTTCCCGCTTTGCCTGACAGGGCCTCCGGCCTGCCTGGGGGAGCGACTGTCAGTGGTTACCCACTGCGTAGACCAAGGGGGACATTACTGGCCGCCATTGTCACACCCCTCTCCCCTCTGCATATGCACTAAAACGTGCAAATAATTGTCATCCTCTTGCCGCAGCCAAGTACTCGTACTCGTACATAGTAGTAAATATTTGCTCGCTCATCCCTCCGTGCCTGCCTCTTCCTGTGCAGATCTGGTGCAGTTGAGGAGTCAGTTAACAAGGAGCGGGAGTCCAGTACACGCAAAAAATACGTTGAGAAATAAGTCGATCGTCCTTGCCTTGAATTGTAAGGACAGAAGCAAAATGTCGGAGGTGTTGTCAAGGAAGCTGCGATCTGCACTTAGCACAATAAAAAGGCAGTTGTCGCCATTTCCACAACAAGCGAACCCGATCTTTGTCTTCGGCACTGGCTTCGACAATCCACAGCCTTTTCTAGTCGAATAAATACATAAATACTTTGTGGTAGTATTACAGACTAATAATCTACACCCCATCTTTCAGTAACACGCCCCATCCACAAAAAAAGCACACACAAAAACTAAAGCTAAAAAAAGTACCCCTGTCCTCATACTCCGCCCTTTGCTCCCACTGGCTTACTAGGCACACCCCTTTGACGCTCTTTCTTGGTGGCGGATACTACGAGTACGTACAACAAAGTGGGCTCTACTCTTTTTTTTCTAGTCTCGTCTGCTTTCGCCAGCAGATCGCACCGTCCACAGCTCACAGGGCGACCCCGGTTGCAAGTCAAGCTGAAGTAATGGGTCTTGCCTCGGCCATCCGCTTATTGTAGTACATCGTAGTCTATTATCTGATTTCACAGTTTCTGCACCCCATATATATACATATCCTCACCCCCTCCAACATTTTCTTTCTTACCTTCGCAGTCTAGATATTTATTGAGCATCGCTTTCTGTCCCCAGACCTTCAAACAAAGATCTTAGAACTCTTCCACTTCATACTCTCCTCTGCTCGCACACTCCAGCAGCTCTTCCATCTTTCTCACTTGTCGACTGAATATCTCTTCTATTCACTTCCTCTACTACTATTTTCTCTATTATTTACACTCACTCTCCACCCACCAACTAGACTTTCCTCCACATAGTATTACCATGGCCAAGCGACGAGGTCCGTGGTCCTCGTCTGAGGACCAGAAACTCATGACCTTTATTAACGAGGATCCCACTCTTAACTGGGTAAACATTTCAATGCAAGTCGAAAGCCGGTCACCCAAACAATGCCGCGAACGCTACCACCAAAACCTGAAGTCGTCTCTCAACCACAGCCCTATCTCTCAGGAAGAGGGCGAATTGATCAATGACTTTGTCCGGAAACATGGCAAGCGCTGGGCCGATATTGCCCGCCAGCTCGACGGCCGCAGCGACAATGCGGTGAAAAACTGGTGGAATGGTAACCAGAACCGCACAAAGCGTGCAGAGCAGCGGCGAAGAGCGGCCGACCCGGTCACTGTCGATGCTGCCTTCCACACCCGCGCTCACTCGCACCCGGTGCAGCAGCAGCCACTACCTTACGACCGCCCGACGGCGCACCAGCGAAATGCCAGTGGCAGCATGCAGGACCTGGTAGATGCCGCCGCCATGCATAGACAAGACCGCTACCGCCAGCCACCTCAGGTATATGCCGGCTCTTACAGTGCACATGGCCAGGAAGCCCCTTCTCGGGAGTCCTTGCAGCCGCTCTACTACCAGCAGGACCACTATGCGCGCGAGCCACAAACTGCACCCTACGCGCCGGTCCAGCATGCAACGGCTCACAACGCGCCGGTACACCGTGCACCAGCTCAGCATGCAACAGCTCAACATGCACCGGCTCACTACGCTCCGGCTCAGCAGTACCCGACCCAATACGCGCAGCCTCCAAGCTACCAGTTCTCGCCCGGCCCGCCCTCGACTGGCCTCGACTCTATGTACTATTCTCGCAGACCATCTACCTACGCAGACTCGCCTGGTGCGGAGTCCGTCGATCATGGCTCAGCACCGTCGCTTGTCTCTGATCACGGCTCGCCATCCGTGCGTGGCTCGTCGTCACACGACTGGCCCTCACCGACGCTGGAGCTCCCGCCGCTGCTCAACATTAATGGCAGCGTGAGCAAGCCTAACGGACGCGCAGCCGAGTCGTCCCCGGTGACGCGGTTTGCGCAGCCGGGCTCTGAGAATGAGTGGCCAGTACCGAGCGAGAGCCAACCAGCCAGGACACAACAAGCCTATGTCGACCCTCGGGGCGAGAAGCGCAAGCTGACAGCTTCTGCCGAAGCAGCGGTTGAAGCCGCCGAGACCATCATGAGCTTACCAAGGGCCAACGGTGACAAGAAGCGAAAAGGCCTTGGCCTGTCGGACCTGCTCAACTGAGATGTGGCGGCGGCCCAACCTTTTTTTCTTCTTTCTATCGTGTCTTTTCAAACTACTTACTCTTTTTATTTTGTTATTAATTCTGGGCCATGGCGATGCTCAGCCCTGATGGCAGGCAGTGTTTGCAAACATTTTATGATAGCCGGCGTTGGCTCTTTGCATTTGGCTTATGGGAGGGATGGCTGAAACTGGTTGGGCATCTCTTGGGTTCGGATACAACTGTCAAAAATTGACAAGAGCTATGTTTGTGGTTTCCACATTTTCGTGGTTTGGAATTTGGCGTTTGTCTGGAGTTCTCTGCAAGATGCGTTTACATCTTGGCCGGTGTTGATAAGGCCGGACTGGTGTCTGCTGCCTCCTCTTGTATTTGGTTTTAGACAACAGAGGCCCACGTAAAAGGGTATCAGTTTTACACTACAAATGTTTAACAGCTAGTTATATCTGGCAGCTCACGATACTCGTGCGATTGCAATATAAAACTTACTGAATCTTAACATGCAATTCACATATGACGCGGCTGTCCATCTGGCCTTCGTTTTCTCATGCTGAATGGTGGGCACCCTATCGTATCCCGTATAGTGTGGTGCTTGTTGTTGGCCCACTGCTCATGCTTTTTTCACCATTATGTAACGTGGACGGGCCATTAATAGTTTTAGTCCCAGTCAGACCGGGGATTATAATGTGGACGCGAGATACTATGTTGTAGTAGCCGAATGCAGATTGTATTTCGTTATTATCATTCGTGATTATCATTGTCGTATACGTGCATAAATGCGTGCTGTTAAAAGGATTATCTCTGATGCTCGTTAGTTCAAGCCAACTAGGAGAAAGCGGGATCGTCCCGCAGACGATAGGCCATCGAGGAGGAGATGCGTTGCGCAAAGACCCGTTAGTTGCATAATTGACTGCGCTGCTCGTATCATTATAAAACAAATAAAAAAATAGACAACACCTGCCATGCCTCAATGGTAAGAACGTCTTCTCTTTTTCTCACAACGTCGTCTTTCTCCTCTAGGACCTATTGGGACACTCTGATAATACTAGGGTCCACACTGTTCGCCGACCTCGCGGCCTTTTTTGTGTCTTAAAAGAGAAGGTAGCCTGGTCGGGGGGGTTGTTCTGGATGCCGTGTAGCCCATCTTCGGTGTGCTAGACACTCCTACAAAGTATGCATCAAGGCGGGCGGTCAGCACTACTCATAAATGTGACAGAGTGGTCGAAGTACACAACAGTAGCAAGAAACAGCACGGACAGGCCCGCTCTGCAGGGCCGCCTGCCGAGAAAACAAATCACTGGGAAAAAAAAACCACCCCCCATGATCGCCGTTCGGTGATACTCATCAAAGCTTCCATCTTTGCTTGTTCTCAGACTGGATAAGGTTTGTCCGAGCGGCACCAATCTCTCTTGGCCTTTCTGTTCCTGCTGTCTCCTCGCGGCCCTTCGACTGATTTTATCTGTGCATACGAGCGCATCGCATAGCATCGTGTCTCTCTCTGTCTTCAGCACTGGCTCTCATCTTCCACCGCTCCGTCCGACGTGACACAGCATCTACAAAACCCAGCCTCCTACTCCGTACGAGCAGCATCTCCCGTCTTCCGCGAATCATTGTATCTTTGGCCACACAGGCACCAACCAGCGAGCCCTGCGCACCGCATAAAAGACGTCAGACCTCTTTGTCTGCCTGCCGCCTTGCTGTGGTGAGCAATTGTATCTATTAAGATACGTACGTACACATGCAGTGCAGCACAACGCAACACAACACAACACAATATCCCGATAAATAAATTCCGGCGTGATTTACTCTTCGTCTGCGATCTGCAGTAATTGCGTTTTTCATCCATCCCTTGATTCTCTTGCCGCGTCCTGCAGTTTCTGTTCCGAGCCAGACAGCTCGTCAAAGGGGCCTCCCAAGCAGGCTGAACAGAATAGAACAGAATACTTGTAGCGAATGAAGCTAAGAAGGGAGGGGAAAGAGGGGGGAGAGGGTCGGGATTTGGCTCGACGCCTACCCTGTTCAGCAAAGACGCGGACCGCCCTGCCTGCATTTGCCGTGCATGCTCACGGTGCGCTTTCCAACGAGACCCCTGCTCGCCAGACTGGCTACCTGTAGATAGTTGCTGCTTGCGTCCTAGTTGCCGCATGTGCAAAGAGGGCGGCCAGTTCAGTATTTGGAATAATACCAAGTACTCCATACGGATCGTCGTCTCGCTTATAGTTGTACTATGGATTGCCGAACACGACCCCACGAACATGGAGAGAACAGGGCGGCAGAGAAACGAATGCTACTCCATACTTGGCAAATACGGGTACGAGTACTGTTTGCTCCGGAACAATATCACACTCTTCCAGTGTCCAGTTCCCTGCTCCTGCAAGATCGTCCATCAGATTCTGTATCACGTGCCACTACCGCCCTTTCACTGAATAGGCTGGCTTCAAACTGTCCGTGCCCAAAGAAGCTGGGCCAGCTGAGGATGACTCGAAGACAAGAGGGCGGATGCAATACTTGATACGATTGTACAAACGAGTATGCACTAACACACAATTTCCACATCTTGAATGCATAGCAGAGTATAGAGCTGGCACAACTGCAAGCAGCTATCAAGAGCAGCTTTTTTCCTAGAGTAAGCTCATGGCGCGAAATAACAACCTCACGCTCTTACTACATAGTACGATGCACGCATGCACGTATGCACTCAATTTTAAGAAGAGGGGGGGGGGGGCGTGTGGATCTGCGAGACAATACTTTGTGCAGAAAAGAACGAGAAAGAGAAAAAACGGCGGATCGACAACGTGATTTAACGTTTTCGTAGGCGCCGGGGCCCATGTTTTTTGCCCGCTTGTTCGATCGAGGAAGCATTCTGCGATGCTAATGATCGCAAGAATAGAAGCATTTGGGCACACTCGACATGTCAGATCTCCACATTGGCATGCCGGCTCCATCGCACTGTTCATGATGAGTCGTCTCCGAAGCTTCTGATCCGATCGGAACTGGCTTCCTTCATTACGTCTACTCCCGTGGGCGTGCGTTGCCCCCCCCTCCCCTAAACGAAAACAACACAAGGGCGCTCTTCCGAGACACGGGTAATAGGGCGCTGTCTCAGTGCCAACTTATATACGAACAGCAATCGATACTATTCAGACAATGAACGGCCTAAATTATCCAGAGAAATCCTTGTTTTTCTAACACGCTGTCTGTTTCCAGGCCTTTACATCCCACACACCTCCTGTGAAGGCAGCTGCTCGTGATATCCCTGCACGCAGAGCCTTCCTGGACGGGATAGAACCAAAGGGCAGACTCAATCTGCTGTCTGAAAAAAATAACATAAAGTTTCTAGGCCACCCACTACCCACACGTAGACAGTACACACATGGCCGTTGAAATGGCTCGGGCCCCTCGAACCCACAATAACATGGATCACAACGCAGCAAAAGAACTCAGTCCTTCAGGGTTACCGCCGTTCGTATTTCAGAGACTCTCATTGAGTTCCCGTTGATCTTTGCCCGATATACAAAGGGATACGGGCAAGCGGAGCCCTAGTGAGCTCACCTTCGACTGGAATCAAGGCTTCGAGCCAGAGAAAACCATATCTTGCTTTGTCCTCTATCTTGGCCTGCAGTAATAGTCGGAAAGCCTTTCTGGTGGTCATCTTGCGCGCCGTTCTTCAAAGCCGCCCAGCCGGTCTGCCCTGGTCTATCCTGTTTCCCATTCCCCTTCCCAGGCCGAGGCGCGGTGTGCTATCACAAGAGGGAAGGGGGGCCAGTGGGAGCGGCTGCTTTGTTCCAGAGGTTGCCTTGATGGGCGGCAGAACGGGCCAATGTCGGATATACACCCCGGTTGAGTCTTTGAAAACGGGCCACTCCACAGCCTCGCCTGATTTTCCTTCAGAAATCCACAAGACCGCGAATGATTACTGACCAAAACATCAGGGCCCCTTCTTAGACATGCAGCGGTGGCCGTCTCGACTGGAGCACGGGCCAGGTTCGAGTTCTATTTTACCCTGTTCGTATTTAGACTGCTGCCATGTGTTTCAATGTCCATTAACAGTGACTCTCGTGAGGCTTTAGTCATGCACGGTTTTCTTCATTTGTTGCGCTACTGCTGTCTGACAGTCACGCCCAGCCGTTCTTGGTTATAAATTGCACACCCCCGGAAGTGGCGATCATTGAATGCACCAAATATTTGTGTCGATCTTCTGTTTCATGGTTCCTGCACAAAGGCCTAGGTCCAACGACAGGTGCATCTAGTTGAACAACTAAACTTTGTAATCGGCGCAGTCTGGGACATTTCGCATTCAAAGTGCTGCTCTGGAATGACAATTAGCTCATCAAACAGTAGGGTCGAGCGCTGTCTTTGACCAAATGGAGTTCTTGATCGGATATTGTTGTCTCGTAACATCCTGTGATTGAGTCTCATTTCGTTATCGTTGCATCCATACTGTGCTTCGGTGCCCTAGGCTTTGGGATGCAGGAGACGCCTGTGCGCATGGCCTCTTCTGGTTTCTGTAGATTTCACTCTTTCATACACCACAGCATAGCCTCGACCCGTAGTAGGTCATGTAGCGGACGTTTGCCTGTCGCTGATGACTGGGCTGCTGGGCTAAGCCGATGATGAGTAAGAAATGAGAGAAAAGACAGTAAGTAGAGAGGATTCGCTGACAGCAACTACGGCAATGCTGATGCTGTTCAAAGCCGAAGCTAATATGAGATGACTGTGACTAGGTGAAGGAATGATACTGGCGGCTGACAAGCTTCACAACTGTTATCTTTTGAGGATTCAAACTGAGGGAAACGCCGTTTCATGGAGCATCTCCTGGCGTTCTTGATTTCCGCAAATCACAGTGGCAAATCACAGTGGCTGCCAGGCATCGCCATCAACAAAGGGCTACCCATAAAACACAAAGAGAAGACGAAAAAAAGTAGACAACAGGAGCTTCGACTCTGCCTCGTCTCCAGTACTTCTTCAGACCAAGCACTCAAGCACCAATACGCCGATTCCTTCGATGACAAGCGATTGCCTTCAAGCCATATTGGGGAGTGGAAAGCTCTCTTTCACCAGATTATTTCCCCATCGTGATTGCTCTTTTTCCGGAGCCTCTCGGGCCCGGTGCCATAACAAAATGGAAGCCAAACCTGTTCCTTTGACCCATATTTCGACTGACTCCCTTGGACCTCCATTGTCCGCAGTGTATCACCCCAAGCATAAAGCAGGAAGCAGAAAACCGAATTAAAAAAAGATAACAACAAAACAACATTATCGAGACAGCATCTGAAGCAAAAAGGCCAGAGAAAAGGCATGCCAATTCTCCCGGCCATAGCCGTGCCTATAGGTAGATGTCGCCTCTTTCTCCCGTTACCCATCTGCGCCAGGCTACGTCGTAAGCATCTTCCAGGTCCGACACCCATCTTCGGGTATCAAATAATCCGCATGTCCACTTGTTGTCCCAGAGCAGCCTTCGCAGGTCTGCCAGCCGCCCTGTTCCTTCGCCGTACAGCTCATCTCTCCCATTTTCGTCGTGAAGCTTTAGATGGTAGGTAGTGCCGTTGGCAAGTTTGATCGCAGACTTTTCGTATTCGTTCTCGTCAGATGCAATTAGCTCGGCTGCTGCCTGCTTTCCGTCTGCACCTTTGGGTAGAGCCCCTTTCAGGATCGATGCGGCGATACGCGAGCACATCTTGTAATCGTAACGCGGCAAGGTGAGAAGCGGCGTGCTGGACCAGAGAACGTCGGCTGCAGTAGTGTGTGCATTGCACTCGGGCGTATCGAGAAACAGGTCGCAAATGCGAGCACGCACGATGTGCAGATGCTTGGGAGCGACGTCTGTGAAAATAATGCGGCTCGCCACGCTCTCTCCAGCCCAAAGAACTGCCGTCCTCCTCAAGCTGGCTTCGCCTGCTTCGGGAAAGCGAAGCAACCACAAAATGGCATTCGGAACCCCAGCAAGTATCCGCAGCCAGCTCCGGAATGTTGTAGGGTCGATCTGAAGCATTTGTTAGCCAGTCAAGATCAAGCCAGTCAGATGGGTAACCCGTGCTGCCAGGACGATCCCACCTTGTAGAGCTGATTGAAATTGCCCATGATGATTGTGTCATCAGATATGTCTGGGAACAGCTCTTTGCGCATTTTCCAACGTCGGCGCTGCTCATCCTGCCATGTCATTCCTCGCTCGGACCCCTCGGCTGACTGCCTGTGGTCACAGCAGAAGAACGTATCGCGGCAGTAGATGATATTCTCCGAGTATACCCAATTCTCTTTGTCGGCATCGGCCTCGTCGACGAAAACGTCGCTGATGCTCACGTTGCCGCGCCACGGTCGCAGTGTGGAGGGCGGAACAGCTGTGGTGTCTGCCAGCAGGTAATCGCACCACTCGGCGCCGAGAGTGCCAGCAAAGCCCATAAAAGCCATCTGAATTGGCGCTGGCCGGGCTGCGAATATCTCGTTTCTTGCTCCTCTTGTGTATCCGTTCAGGTTGACAAGAATGTGAATGTTGTCCTGGACAATCTGCTCAATCAGACGCTCGGGGGCCCAGTTGGTCACTTCACGGAAAACCGGCGCCTCCCTTTCTATTTGCTGCCGATGTATCGATCTGTCGCTAGCAGTAGTTGCATAGCAAAATGCTTTTGCTCGTGACGGGTCATGTAATCCAAACACAGATTGCATCCTGGGGTTCGAGGCCAATTAGTATCTGGCTCAATCTTTATGTTGAAAAAACTAAAACAAAGATGAGAGCAGGTCCGCTTACAAGTGTGCCAAAGGATGGTTGTTGAAGTCGGAGGAAATGTAGCCAATATTCAGCTGAGGTTGCGGAGGAGGTGGTGGAGGGTAGACTGAGCCAGAGAGCCACGGTGAACGAAGTGTTGAGCAAGATATCCGGAGGGCGTTCCGTTGGGAGATCAGTCGCACTTCCTTGGCCGGGAGCGGACAGGTGAACGTATGAAAAGGAAGCACGGTGGGCGCCGCAGGTACCGCCAGGCTGGCCGGCAATCTAGGTCTCGCATAATTGTTGGGCGTCTCAACGCCACGAACGTAGCGGTCGTGATACCAGCGCCGCATAACAACACGAGTGGCTCGCTCAATCAGTCGGAGCACACGCGACCCTTCACAGGCTTGATTGGCCCAATTCTGCAACTCGGTTGCAACATCTAGCGAGTCGACGCTGTCGCCGCTGCGTTCACCGTTCCCGTTCCCGCAGGCGCCGTCTTTGCCGATGACACCGGTGGCCTCCTTCATTTGGCAGGCAAGCATGGCAATGGCACTTTCACGCAGCACGCCTTCCCCCCAGCCGGATCCCTCCCGGAGTTGGCGGCTCACAATATCCACAACACGCTGGGTGAGGCCGCTACCACGCCAAGTCTGGCGGACATCTTGCAGCATGCCTTCATTGTCGACGTGCCAGCGGTCATAGCGACCATTATGTAGCAATACGCCGCCACGGCCCCTCCAGTCGCAGACCGAGTTCAGTGCTGTCGAGAGCCCACAGACGGCTTCGGAAAAGTCTGGGTTGGATATGACGGCGCGACGATAGTACGAAATTGCCTCCGAAATGCGTCCGCGGTCTTTTACAGCGTTTGCTAGATTTGTCAAGGCAATGTCAAACGTGCCATCGCAAGCAACAGCTTGCTCGTACATCTTGATTGCAAGTTCAAGATGCCCAACGTCCTTCAACAAACTGCCGAGGTTTGTATGAAGATGAACATGCTTCGGATCGAGCCGGAGGCCGTAGCTATAGTATGCAAAGGCCAAGGCTAGGCCGCTGCCAGGAGTGATGCCAGCTGGAATGGCGTGCTTCGTGGTAGGCTCCACGACTGATGGCACATGATGCTGCATCCTTTGCTTATGCAGCTGTGTGTCTGGTGAAGCAGGAGGCTGCACGCTTGCTAGTAGGATGCCCACATTGTTGGCAGTTGAGGGGCTCTCCTGGAGTGACAGCGATAGGTAATACAATGCCAATATATCCGCGACTGCGGACGCTTGACCGTTCGGTCCCTGCGATGCATATCCGTTGCTTGCCATGCCATCCTGGAGAATTTTGGCCATAGATAGCAGGGCGTTGCTTGTTGTGGCGATGGCTGACTTGCGATGATGGCTCTCGGGGATGAAGCGAAGGCCAGGAAGCTGACCATGAGTAGACGCGAAGACAAGGCGCGACGTGAGCTTCGCCCTGTCCGGCGACAGGAGAGGGGGAGTTGCTGATGATCGTGGAAAGTATGAACGGCCACTGGGAGCCAAATCAACGGGGGACAATGCCGCGTGGGTGCGCTGAATCAGTGTCTGAATGCAATGGAATCCCCGACCGGTGCCGATCAGAACAGCCTCCTCATATGCCCTGGACGCCGGTGTGGTTGCCTTCATTGCATATAGGATATTGGCTTTGGTGTGGATCAGAATAAGCATTCGTCCGTTGTCATGGCCTGGCACCGCATAGCCACTTGACCCAAAACCGGGCTGTGTGGCAGCATCAGGGGAGCCTTGTGATGGTGAGTCCTTATCGTGGCTATGGGCAGATGCTTTGTAGCTCGATGGTGGCCTTGCTTTGGTCGCTGCCGCATCCACTCCGCCGGAGTCGCTGCTAACGCTATTTTCGGCGCCGGATGATTTCTGTATGCGCAAAGAGTTCTGAACAAAGTCAATCATATCCACAGCCTCACGGTTCCGCTGCGCGGCTGCAAGAAGGCTGGCCAAGTGTTCTGCTGCTTCGAGATAGCTAGGTCGGGCGCGGATGGCCTGGTACCAAAACTTTTCAGCTTCTCTGCGACGATCGAGGCAATAAAGTGTTGCTGCAATGTTGGACATGGCCTCGACATGGTCGGGATTCATAGAAAATATCCGGTTGAACCATTCCAAAGCCTGCTCGAACTGATCTAGACCGTAATGCAGGCAGCCGCCAAGCAGCATGCCGTCAGTCCACTTCCACCCACTTTGCTCGCAGATACTTGACAACAATTCTAACATAGCTTTCGCCTGTGGGATGAGCGGCGAAGGCGGCAAGAGCATGCCATGGTTTTCTGTTTGGGTAATGCCGTAGATATTGGATGTGGGAGGCTGGTAATTCCTAGTACAGTTAGTTGTAGCTGGCAGATAATGGATCGCATTCGGATGTTGGCCGACAAGCTGTTGGTGTCCCTGGGACATCCGAATTGCGGTCATTTGCTGTTCATGCATGGGGCTGCGGGCGGAAAAGGCCTGCTGCTGTCTCTGAGAAGGCTTTCCGTGGACAGCTGCCTTCAGTGGTGATCGCAAGCTTGGGAGAGGCCTGCCGTTGAGAGACTTCTTGGCATGGGTGAGGTGCGCCAGAAGATCGGCATATGTCTTTTCTGCATGTACCAGCACCCGCTCCTTGAATCGTATAAGACCCTCCCCAGATGAAGGGATATTTGGGGCAGGGAGGGCAGAAGAAGGTGGTCCCATAGACAACATCTCCAGTGCCTGTATGGGAGAATACAGCATTGTCGAGCCTTCCATCTTCACGGGCTGCTGAAATTGACTCTGACTCGGAGCTTGTTTCTGGGGGCTTTGGTGAAACGAGCCAATATCAAAATTGGAGGCTGATGTCGAATGGTAACTAAACATATTTGGTTGACTAGAGGCTGTGACAGATTGTGCAATGTTTGCATTGGGTTCAGCAAGAGGAAACGGCTGGGCCGCGGGAATGTGGTTTTCGTTGCACGCCCCATTTTGTGGCATCAAGCCAAGGCTGTTGTCGACGTGGGCCATGTTAGTGAGTGGGAAACCATGTGGTTGATAGCTCTGTGATAGGGCACAGTCAGGCCAAATGGGCTGAGGAATGAAGCTGGCAGAGTTGAAGGCTGTCAGTCCAGGCGATGCTTGGTAAGAAGGCGAGAAGACAGGTTGTGGAAACATGTTGTTGCTGTCGTTGCCTCTCAACTGCGCGAGAAACGTGGCCGTCTGTAGAAGCGGTGCCTGATCCGCTGCCATGTTAGCAGCACCCATGGCAGCCGCTGCTTCGGAAGCTTTGGAGCGGACAGTTTCTAAGTTAATCCACGATGCACTCATGGCGGGATGCGAAACAGATGCGGCAGCAGCAGCAGCAGCCCCTACATTTGCCAAACGATACGACCACACGTCAGTTCGATCTGCAGACGGGTCGGTAGCACCGTTCGACATGGGGGACAAGCCAGTGATGTTGGTAGCGGCAGCGGCAGCGGCAGCGGCGGCATGTTGTTGTTGTAACTGAAAATGGTGGACAGCGCCATCTTGTTGGCTCACAGCCGTGGGGAAGATGGGCGGGGGTGCCAGCAGGGCCATTTGCTTGAAAGGTGGTGGTCCCGCTGCCAGGCTGGCTGGGGAGCCATCGTACCCAGCATCGATGGTTCCATTTGGTGTTTTGCGGCGTAGTTGGTGTTCCTGGAGCCGTTCAACAAGGCTGCGCCCGCTGCTGCCGTGAGGAAAGGCAACGCTGTTTGGACCAGAGCTGGCGCCAGCGCCAGCGCCGGCTGCCGTGTCCGATGGGCCATTTTGGCCAGTACGTTGTGGGTAGCTTTGCAGTTGCGAATAGGGCGCTTGGGAGCCAGGCGAGGCGGCCGACGATTGCAAGCTGCGGATCGGAAAGGCGATGGTTCGTTGTGGAGCAGCCGCAGCAGCGTGATACGTTGGTGGCCTCAAGATCCGACCCTGGGAGACATACTGGTACTGCTGTTGAGCCAGTTGCTGGTGCTGCCGGTACTGTTGGTGCTGTTGGTGTTGCTGACTTTGCTGACTTTGCTGAAATTGATGGAAATGCTGATGCTGCAAGGCAGAAATATAATCGGGCTTGAGGTGGGTATATTGAAGGTTATCGAAATAGAGGGGCGAAGGTCCCATCTGAGGGGACATCTGTATCAGCGACTGCTGCATTTTGATGTGATGCTGAAATGTACTTCGGGGGGCAGTTATAGTGCTGGTGGTGCTGTGTCGTCCGTCGGATTGTAATCATCGTGGCCGTCGTAGTTTCTTTCGTCGGCGTTGGCGTCGAAGCGCCTCGACTCCAATTCAGGTCCAAGTCACAGCCCTAGCCGTATAGGCTGGGAGGGAGGAGAGGAAAGGAGCAAGTCTGATGCATAAGAGGGAGGCAAAGGTCGATACTGAACCTTATATAGTTTCGTAAAGTCTAAGGGCTGTTGACGGGCTGTCGTCACCGGTGAGAGGAAGGAGGGGAAGAGGAAAGAAGAAAGAGAACAGAAGAGAGCAATCATCAGGTTTTGGAACCGTTTTTCAGATGTTCGTTCAGGTTCGACACACTCAGCCCGCTGTTTACATAAAGAGTTAGCGGGACCACTAAATGGTTGTCGGGCACGCTAAAGGCACACTTAGGACCCTGGAATTAGAGGATTAGGCTGCGCGATTGACGGGAGACGCATCTACATAGTACGTGTATCTCGTAATATGCATGCTGGCTAAAACAAGCAAGGACGCGGAAAAAAACCCCCGACAACAGCGGAGAATACTCAATGTCGGGCTCAGAATAAGATCGATGAGGTTTCGTGTGTCTCTCCTCTGTTTTAATGCCACAGAAAGACCTATCTCTTCCTGCTAGCCATTTACACTACAACTTTTTCTGTTTGGAGGGTCGTCTGGTTTTTACCCTGGGGGTCTTTTATTTGCACGAGGCAATTTCTGATGTAGGAGACTTTGTACAGTAATTACTCTTGCTGACCGCTTTGATTGGGAAGGGACGGCCGGCGATGTGGTGGAGCGTGGTGGGGTGGCGGGTCAAAGGAGGGACGGGGTGCAATGGTGAAAGTGGGAAAGGACGATCCGTCACTGGAGGGTATACATGGTAATGAGGTGACTTGGCAGGCAATACGAGCACATAAATTGCTACGTATTGATCTTAAGTTGCAGGCAGAAGGCAGTGCGTTTTCATGCACGTAAGATGCTCCTTTGATACGCCCATTTTGTGTTCTTTGCTCCCCTTGTCTTTGCTGTTGCTCGATGTACATACGGCGTAAGATACTCGTAGTAGGGCATCCTACTCGTATACGGTATATATTAGCGTACCGTGGCAG
>JRUC01000258.1:0-27929 GCA_000806385.1 Leptographium procerum
CCTTCAGGCGCTTCTAGCTACCTGTCGCCTCTTGGTCCCTCGTTCTGGTTACCTTCCTCATTGGTTCACTGATGCCCGTCAACGTTGCATCATAGGCGTGTAGAACCACATTAATCCTCCACCAGGGACGATCTATCTATGACTCGCTTTTTCACTTACACGTATATATAGCCTCCTAAGTGCTAAGTGCTTCCCACAGATAGAACGCAAAAGGCTACACGTAGAATAAGAGTGCGTCTCCCCCCTTTCTTTCTCTCTTCAGACCTGGCCCCTCCTATCCACATATCTCTAGTCTTTCTTCCTCCCGCGTGGCATTCAGTCAGATTTCTCTCTCTCTTTTCTCTACAATGTCGATCCAAAAGCCCAATGACTGGAATCGAAACCACCATCCTCGGGAGGCCCCACATATCCAAAGTGGCGTTCTTGGCCCAGGCAACAAAGCTGGCAGCACCCGGGTCGTGTCCGCCTATGCTGTCCGGGAGGCGCCTCTGGGATCTGCCAAGCGCATCCGCATCGTCGGCATTGGCGCCGGTCCTAGCGGTATCAACATGACTCGCAGGCTGCGCATGCAGCTGAGCAACTATGAGCACATCATCTATGAGAAAAACTCAGATGTGGGCGGAAGCTGGCATGAATCCAGATATCCCGGCTGCCGTTGTGACATTCCCAGCCACAACTACCAGTTCTCCTGGCGGCCCAAGAAGGACTGGTCCAGTTTCTTCGCCGCAGCCGAGGACATCGGCGCGTATTTGGGTCGCGTCTGCGACGAGGAGAACATGCGTGACATCGTCAAGACTGAGCACCGCGTGGCCGGCGCCACGTGGGACGAGACGCGAGGTGTCTGGTTTCTGACCATTGAGGACATGCGTACTGGCAGGCAGTTCGCGGACTATGCCCACTTTCTCATCGATACCTCGGGAATTTTAAAGTGCGATGCCCTCTAGCCCCCTTCTCTCCTTGCCACTCTTGCTCTTGCTGATCCTCTCCTAGTAAATGGAAATGGCCCGACATCGACGGTCTGCACAGTTTTGGAGGAGACCTGATCCACAGCGCCCGGTGGCCGGCCGAGTTCGATTACAAGGACAAAGTCGTAGCCGTGATTGGCAATGGCTCGTCCGGCATCCAAATTGTGCCTGCAATGCAGCCTGCCGTCAACAGGCTAGTCCACATTGTGCGCACGCCTGCGTGGATTGTCCCTCCACATGTTCAGGCCTTCTCCATGGGGGAGGCTGGCCAGGTACTCCGCGACATTGGACTGGACGAAGACGAGAACTTTGCGCCAAGCCAGATAGAGCGCTTTAAAAACGACCCGGCCTTCTACCGGAAGTTTGTCAAGGGTATTGAAAAGGAGGTGAACAACACATTTCCCATTGTGAGTGACCCCGTTTCACTTCTAGAGTTCTCACGGCCCTTCCAGGCCGCAGCTTTCCATGCTCTCTGGTACTTACCCGGATTTAGATCCTGAAAGACGGCCCCACGCAGACATACGCACAACAACAGGTGACGGAATACATGAAGGCCATGCTGGGCGGCGACGAGAAGCTTTGCGAGGCCTTAATACCGAGCTATCCCCTCGGCTGCAAGCGCTTGACTCCGGCCCCAGCCTACCTTCACAGTCTTACCCAGCCCAATGTCAGAGTCGTCACCGAGGGCGTGCGACGCATTGTGCCGGACGGTATAGAGCTGCTCTCCGGAGAGGTGCTGAAGCTAGACGTCATCGTCTGCGCCACTGGCTACGACGTCTCTTTCTGTCCGCGCTTTCCCCTCTGCGGCCGCAATGGCAATCTGCAGGACCTATGGCGCGAAAACGTGCCTCAGGCCTACATGTCATGCGCCATTCCAGGCGTGCCCAACTACTTCAGTGAGTCCCCTTGGTCCATCAGGGATGAGATGCACTTTGCCACAAACGGATCGCTAACCTGCAACCGCCAGCTTTTCTCGGCCCCAATGCTCCTATCGGCCACGGCAGCACCTTCACGCTCGGCGAGCACATTGCCAAATACGTAGCCCGTGTGATTCACAAGTGCCAGACAGAAGGCATCAGGGCCATCTCACCGTCGCAGGCGGCCGTGGACGACTACAACGAACACATCCGCGCCTTCATGCCGCGAACATCGTGGTCCTCTTCCTGCCGATCTTGGTACAAGCGCGGCCACGACGAGCCTGACGGCCTCGTTACCGCCCTGCATCCGGGCAGCCGCATCCACTTCTTCCACATGCTCGAAGACTTCCGCGGCGAGGACTTTGACTATGTATATGACACAGACGCAGATGCTGAGGAAGACCGGAATTCCAGGCGTGGCAATCGTTTCCGCTACCTCGGCAACGGTTTTTCCACCAAGGAGCTCGATCCGGCGTTCGATACCACTTGGTACCTCGACAATCCAGCGCTGTCAGGCGCCGAGCCCCCGGTCAGACCGGCATCAAGCAGGGCAATGGTTCTCTCGAAGTTATGAGTAAGGATTGTCTGCGGAGAGGTGGAGACATCTGTGTGTTAAGATTGGCTGGAAAGCAGGACCTGTGTTTTGTTAGATTTTGTAGGTAACGAATAATTATGACCCAAAGAACCGTGGTCGTCCTTCATCACATGATACAATGCACGTGATACACAGCCACAGCCACAGCCACACTTACCAGCCACTTCTCTCTGCGGAGCTGTAAAGAAACGCGACAAAGGAAAAAAAGATCCCCTTGTAGCTCGCGTTTGTAGGCTTTCGCGATTCCACGGCTTAAGCATCGACACGAAGGGTGTACATCCACCCCTCAATCGCGCGCACCCGCTGACCTTTTTATCCACCATTTCTGCTTCCGCGGCGACGTTTTCTTTAACTTTGACGATCGAGCCGACGTGATGGCTGCGGATCCGAGCTTCAACGTCCATCCGGACTTGGTAAGTTGGCCGTTTAGGGGGGGAGGCCACTATTAGCTGAGCGCCCATATTTTTTTTTATAAAAAATGTTGCTGACAATCTGCTGTGAAGCTCCCACATATCCATTTGATCAGCGCATACCGCTATCCGCTGGTGCCTCGGTTTGGCATCCCAGAAGTGACTGAATGGCTGCTCAATGCGCCCCGGATTGCCCGCGACGGGGCGCCTTTTTTCTGGACGTACTTGGATATACCACAGGATGGTACGATCATCCTGACGTGGCAGCCGTTGCAGAGACTGGGAACAGAGTTTGCGTCGGATGGCTACGTTTGGCCGCGCGGCGAGGTCTATTACCAGCATGAGATCCGCGATGGTTTGGTACGTGAAAAGAAAGAGAGGGAGAGAGAGAGGGAGTGAGAGAAGGGAAAGAAAGGGGGAAAGAGATCAAACGGACAGGAGGGCTAATCGATTAGATTCTCGAGGTATTCCACCAGCCTGTTGGCTATCGTCCCGGCGAGGAATATGCGACACATTCGCGGCGGCGGTTCCGCCTGATGCCGCCTAAGGTGCCGAATCCCAACACACCCCAAGTCGACCCGAGCCTATGGCTGGTCCACTACGGCCCCATCGACGAGCGCGAGCCCATCCCGGTCAAGAAGATTCGCCTGGAGCCGAGGATACGCACGGCGATGGAGACGCGCAACAACCTGCAGCGCGCCGGCCAGATCACGCGCAAGGAGTTTATGCTCTCGGACCGAGTCAACTGGCCGCACATTCCGCTGCCCCGCGACGCTCGCGGGCCCCCGATGTATCCCGGCGTTCCGGTGAGCGGCCATCACATCCCGCAGCAGATGGCATACCCGCCGCATGCGACAGGCAACATAGCAGCAGCGCCGCCGCCAAAACGGGCGCGCCACGCCGCTGCTGCTGCTGCGCCAGGCCCTGGAGCTGGGGGGGCTGTGCACCCAGGTGCGGGACTGGTAGCGACCGGACAGGCTGCGGGGGGCGGAGCGCACCCCATGATGCAGCAGATGGACGTGGCGATCTACGACGACGAGGAGGACACGTCGCGCGGCGACATATTTGACAACATCACGCCGCGCGATGTGAGCCTGGAGCGGTACAAGCAGAACCACGAGTGGATGGAAGAGGTGATCTCGTCGCCGTACCGCATCAACCAGATCGGCTATGCCGACCTGGGGCTGGGGCTCAAGGGCGAGCTGGCGCCGGTGACGGAGGGCATCTTTGAGGGCCAGGGCTTCGAGGCGTCCCAGCGCGTGCCCAAGAAGCCATACGTCGGGCGGCTGGACGTGGGCGTCGCCGACGAATTCCGCAAGCGGGTGAACGAGAGGATCGCGGCGGCGCAGGCGGAGATTGCGGAGATGAGGGCGCGGCACGAGAAGACCGTGGCCAACTTCCGGCTGAACTCAGCGGTCAAGGCGGCCGAGCACGACCTCCGCTTCTCGGCAGCGGTGACGGCGAGAGATGCGACCGGACCAGAGAGCTCCTGGAGGCTGGAGAAGCGGCTGGACGAGGCGGACGATGTGGACGAGGGCGGCGGCGAGGACAGCGGCAGCGGCAGCGGTGGCGGCGGCGGCGAGGGCGGCGGCCGGTGGGCACACCAGAAGCACCGTAAGACGGTGGACGAGATCGAGGCCCAAGTGGAGGCATCTCTGAGCCGCAAGATTGTGCGGACCGGCACCGTTGTGCGGATTCAGGACGGCGGATACCAGGAGCCAGAGCCAGAGCCAGAGCCAGAACCGGAGCCAGAGCCGGAGCCGACCGTAGAGCCGGAAACGCTACTGGAAGTGCCTACGGTCTCTGTGGTTTCTGCAGGCGGCGTGGCAGCTGCTGCTGCAGGCGGCACCGGTGCTGGTGCTAGTGCCGGTGCTGGTGCTGCCGGCAGTGCCGTAGCCGGGGCGTCGCCTGCGGGCTCGCAGATCAGCGGCATCATGATTGGCGACGCAGACATGGACATGGGCGATACGGCGGCCGGGCTGCTGGACCAAATGGAATCGGCCTTCTCGCCGGCCTCGACACCGAGCAACAACTTCTCGACCTCGACGCCGCACGGCCAGCTCCCGGCAACAGGCCTGTCGAACGTGACCACGCCAGGAAACAGTGCTGCAGCCGGAGGGCCTGCAACAGCAGCGACGGCAAGAGGCGCAGGCGGAGGCGGAGGCGGAGGCGATGTCGCGATGCAAGACGCAGGCCGAACGGCTGCAGCGGCTTCAGCAGCTACAGCAACAGCCACAGGCGCACCAGCCACAGCAACTGGTGCCGCAGTTCCTGCTAGCGTGGGCTTAGGCACCGGTATCGCTGCTGCTGATACAGCCACTACGGGCAACGATGACTGGGTGGTCGTTCCCCCGGGCGGTGGAGTCTCGCCGGCTGGAGAGGGTGCGAATACGGCTACGATGGGAGCATCGACAGCTGCGACAGGGGCAGGGGTTGCTTCTGCAGGAACAACGCCTGCAGCAGCAGCGGCTTTCAGATCACCGGCAGTAGGTGCAGCAGCAGTAGCAGCAGGGAGCAGCAGCGGGCCGGGGTCGGGAGTCGTGACGCCGGGCGGACTGCTGGGGGGCAGCGACAACAACACGAGCAATGACTTTGGGTCGCTGGAGGATCTGAACTCGGCAGGCGAAGCGCTGGCCGGGCTGGAGGATGCTGCAGACCTCGGAGAGGGCTTAGACCTGGACATGGAGGACTCTGCGTTTGGCAATGCCTTTGCGGGGGAGGACTGAGGGAGATGGACAGAGAATAATGGGAGGGGGAAAAAAGGCATAGAAGCGGAGGCGGAAGCAGAAAAGAAGCAGCAGCAGCAGAAGCAATGAAGAAGAGAGGGGAAGGGAGGCCCTTGGACACGACATCTCGAGAACAAAGACAATGCGATTTCGGCGCCGGAGAGCAACTAGGGACAGGAGTGGGATTCTGGTTCTTGTATTGTAGTCTATTTTATCGTCCCTTTTGAAGTTTTTTTTGGTCTTTTGGCTATTTTATCAATATTTCTTTCTCTGTTCTGTTTTTCTTTTTTTGTGGTTCGCTCGTTCCCTCGTCTTGTGTCGTCACTATTTTTCTTCTCTCTGTCTCTTGCCTTGCCGACAAGGCTTATTTTTTCGTGTACTTTTATGCATATCTGGCAGGGCTGAATATGGCTATTAAACATTAAACTGTTAGTAGCTCGTTTTCATTATGCTTCCGTCTGTGGCCCTTTTGTCTTGCAAAATGGCAAGATAGCAGCAGAGGGGACGTGCGATGCGTGTTTCAGCTGCCCAGCTGGACCGAAGGGTTGCGGCTACTGTCAGAGCCGCAGCTCGGACCTCTCTCTCTCTCTCTCTGTCTCTGTCCTTCCGGCTTGGCCACCCTTGTTGTGAAATGTATTATTACCAGGGTTCCCTTTTTGGTGCCGTTCGTTCCGTAGACTCGGCAGACTAAACTTGTTGGCCGTTACTAACTGATGGGATAGCTGGCAGCACTCTTTTCTGCTGCCTGGTTTGTTGTGTGTTGTGTTCTTTTCGCCCTCCTCATCTTGTGTTTCTTTTCACTTTCTGCGATGTGTCCTCCTTAGAAGGACAGGTATTATCCCTCGGGGCGCAAATATACAAAGCAACGAGAGTGACTACACACACACACACACACACACATATATATATAGACAGAGAGAGAGAGCATATGTTCTCCGTTGATCTCCTGGCTCTGGCAGGAAGGCGTCTCATCTCAGGCGGACAGATAATGCCAAGCACTCTTCTTTTTTTATGCTCTCTCCCTGTGCTGCATCATGAGTGGCAGACCCGAACACCCTTCGCTGTCTTTCTGTTTGGGAGACGCCGTTCTTGCCCTCAGCTCCCTCTCCAGATGGCCCCCTCCCCATCAGATCAGACCATCTTGATCCGACACTTTCTCGGGTCGCCTTTTGCTTTTCCGGCATCGACTGCTATCTTCAATCGCCATTTCCTCAGACTCCTTCTGTCGCGGATCGGCACTGCCTCTCAGCGGCCTCTCAGTGGCCTCCACCCCTGGTCGCTTTACCACACCACCCATGACCCATACATAATAGCTTAATTCTTATTCTCACGGCATTCCGTCAAGCCGGCCCTGTCTGGGTCTTTTCTTTTGCTTTCTCTGCCATTATTGGGCTGTCGGGTTTACACCTGCCCGTCTGTCCCGCCTTCCTCTTTTAGCTCTTTCCTTTCCCTCTTCTTTAGCAGTGGCCCTTCTTGCCGCCTCTCGCTCCGTCTTTGATCAGGACAGTTTCTTAGTCCTTTTTCTGTTTTCTCTTCTTTCTCATTCCCTTCTTTAATTGCACTCAGAGACTGCAGTGCAGATTAGGTTGATCCTATTTCTCTTTTTCTTTCACCTTTTAAGTCAACCCCGGCGGTTTTCTTCAAAGTATATTGTTTGCCTTTATTTACTTTAACCATCGAGTGTCTCTCTTCTGTTTACCTCCTTTTAAATACACCTATTTTCTCGCTATCTACAAAATCTCATGATGCACTTCTCAGCGGCCAGCCTCCTGGCCTTGCTTTTTGTCGCCTCAGCTGCCGCCAACAACAACAACAACAACAACAACAGCAACAACATTGCCAACTCTCTGAGCAAGGCCAAAGGCCACCAGTCTTTCAACAACAACACCACCACAGCCACTGCTCTAGATTCTGCTGCAACAATCGCTTCTGCTGCCACCCCTGACTTGGCTGGATCTGGCGGTGCTCTCAAGCCTCTGCCCGGAAAAATACAGAAGTCTCCGGCCGCCGCCCTGAAGCCTCTCCCCGGCTTGGCTGGAGAGGAGGCTCCTGCAGAGACCAGCACGTTTGCCTCCTCTAGCACCACCGACCCCTCTTCCTCTACCACAGCTTCTGTTTCGACCAGCCTCAAGCCTCTGGGAGCTGCCACGGAGGCTGCCACCAGTGCTCTAAAGCCCCTCGGTGGTGCTAGTACTGCTGCGTCTGCCGGGACCACGTCTGCTTCTGTTTCTGCCACTTTTCCAGTAACGACCTCCTCGGTGACTGTGTCTGACGTGACAGCGACTGCCCCGACTGCTACGACTGCCGCGACTGCCGTGGCTGCTAGTTCCAGCTCTATCACTGCTGTTCTCGGCGGCAATAGCGTACAGACTGCTACAAGCACCAGCAGCCAGGGCCTGCAGGCTGTAGGAACCACACCGGCGGCGAAAGAAACCACGTTATCCACAGTAGTCTCTTCGGGAGTAGCTCTATTTACAGCATCTACCACTGCTAGTGCTGGATTGCGTCCCACTGGTTCGACTGGTTCGACTGGTTCGACTGGTTCGACAGCTACGACTGGTTCGACAGCTACGACCTCAGCGTTGGAGGTCACTGACACAGAAACTGGCTCAGCCGACGCTGCTACGGAAACAGAGTCTCTCAAGTCGCTTCCTGGAACAGCCGCCACCAGTGGCACATCTCTGGTGCCTCTGTCGACCGACACAGAGCAGGCAGGCAGCTTGGGCACCGCTTCCGCGACGACCACAGGGAAAAATACGGGTGGCGTGGCCACCATAGTCATGACAACCAACGGCAAGACGACAACCATGACGAGGACGGGCTCGGCCAAAGGCTCGACAGCTGATTTGACAGCCACGGCCACAGCTACGGCCACAGCTGCAGCCACAGCGGTGGTATCAACAAGCGGCGCGTCTGCAACACTATTCGGCCTGTGGACAGGCTCAATGGCTGCCATGGTCGGTGCTTTCTCGGCCGGCTTATTCGTGGCCTTGCAGTAAGAGGGAAGGACCAAATAGACTGCTCGTTTTGGCTGGTTATGAATCTTGGCGCCTGGGACTGGCTCTTTGGGGGTTGAGTCTATATAAAATATGTAGCCAAAACACCAAGCAGGAAAGAATACCAAGCGAAGATATTCAAGAGGCATGTGCACAATGACTAAGCTTACCGACTTATACTACGCGCACACCAGAGCCTGGCTACGACTACACACAGGAACTGATGCTTATCGATGATGCAAGGGAAATGAGACTAATCAAATTGTGTCATATATTATTATATTGAGATTTGAGCCACATCATATATGGCTCTGTTTGGGAGACAGCATGAAGCAGACAGAACATGAGGTGTATTCACTGAATGCTAAAGGCGGAACAGATCCGGATTTCATTGCCGTCCACAATATTTTTTCCTCATTTCTGCCTATGCAGATAGCCTCATCATCCTAAGAATTTGCGCCCAAAGGGGCCCCAAAGGGGTAAGTGTACCAGCATGCCCCGTCCGAGAACGCCGAACCCATGGAAAATAGAGGAAAAATAAACTTTAAACCCAGTTGAAACGCTGGCAAGATGCATAGGGACCAAGCCGACAGGCCGGAAAGATCTGTCTTTAGAACTCTTGTGTCGTCCAGAGTCACAGCCGGAATCACTACCAATTTTTTTCGGCATGCTCCTCTTCTTCTTGCGTGAAAATCTTCTCTCTTTGGGCACAGCTTCGCCCGTTGCTCTAATTGCTTCTCTTGACAGACCTTCCAACAGCCTGATGCTTCTGGCGATGGGGTTTTTTTTTGTTTTGCAGCCTTTTAGTTTGCAGACTTTGGCTGCACGCGCTTCTCCGAGCTCTGCGACGGCAGGCTGGACGTGGCGGTCGAAGAGGTCGTCTCCGTCGTCGTCGTTGAACGATTGCGACCTTCCAACAGCCACATGGACAGGCACGGCATCAGCGCGACGGACGCCGCGAAGAGGGCGGCCAGGGCCACGTGGACCTGGTAGAGGCTGCAGCCGCTGTCGCCCAGGATGCGGGAGGCCTGCTCGGCGTGGCGGTGGGAGGAGTGCTTCAGATGCGCAGGCACGAAGAGCGAGGCCAGCAGGCCGCCGAGCACGATGTACACGAGCGACATGGCGCCGACTGCGAGGCGGTAGCTAGCCACGCGCGGGATCTGGTAGTAGCCGTTGACGAGGCGGGCGCACAGGGCCGGGATGGCGACCACGGGCAGGGCCAGGGCCAGGATGGTCAGCACATGCTCAGCGCCCGAGGCAGAGCCCGACGACGAGCACGAGGCGGCGACCTTGGCCAGCGACTCCGGCAGGTGGACGGGCAGCGGCGGCAGCAAGCCCTTGGTGGCCCAGGAGAATAGGGCCACGGCCACGACGGTCAGGCCGACGTAGATAAAGGCCAGGCGGATGACAAAGACGGCCAGGGCGATGTCCCAGAGGATCTCAATGACCGACTCGGTCGACTCGAACACGACTGGGTCTGGAATGCTGATCGAGTTCACCATGGTTTGGTTTGGTTTGGTTTGGTTTGGTTTGGTTTGGGTGATTGTGTAGTGTTGTATTGTGTTGTAAGTGTATAGCTTTGTATCAGTGGTTTTGACTGATTGTCACAGAAGAAACCTTTCTCATTTGGTATGGGAAGAGACTTCATAATAATAGCTGCGAGCCCAGTCGAGCAGCACCTGTTTTATATGGCTACTGACTTGGGAACAGGAGCCGCACCTCGGCTTCATTGTGACCAGCACACTGCTCTCGTAGATCGTTCAGTCAGCGTCCAGGGCCCTCTATTGGCTTCTGCTTCTTTCGGAGGCTCGCGGACGGATCGGTCACAAGAGCAGAGGGATGAACGGCAGGATACAACAGTGGGGCTCTGGGGTGGTTGCCGGGTGTTGGCGTCGGTGGTGTGATGATGGAGCCACGCTAAAACTCCAGGGCTGCTCCTGCTGTAACTAGACCAGGTGACCGCCAGCCAAGGAAAAAAAAAAGGTCAAAGAAATAATAGCGGACAATGCGGTGATCAGAACATGTCTAGAAGCAGCCCACCAGCCAGACCACGGTCTTGTGCCCACTGCTTTCCGACGCGGTCCGCATCACACGCCCGCTATACGCATACGAGTACTCGTACTCGTACACGCAAGATAACTCGCACTCGTAGAACGGATACAATTATTTGATTTCTGAGGATGGGTATTGCCAACAGGGCTAACGGAAGGGAAAGACGTACTCGTACTTGTAGAAAGGTAAGATAACAGGGGAATAAACGTAGAAGAGGAGGGAAACGAAATCGATATAAAAAGGAACTGGGAAGAAGAAATCTAGATTCGCACGACACGAGAGGGATAAGTGACGAAGGAAGCAAAAAAGAAAATGCAAGCAGGGCTGAGCAGAAGCAGATTCAAATGCAAAATCAAAGGGCGGGGATCCGTCGATAGGCTTCTCTTTCCTCTCTTTCCTTTCTCCTCTCTCTTCTTTCTTCTTGCCCATTATCCCCTCCCCCTCAGTTTTCCTAGCTCTCTAGATCTCCGTCTTCTCTAGCTCCTTGGCCAGGGCGTCGACGTCCTTGTCCTTCTCCTGGATGACTGGCTCTTCCTGGGCCTCTTCGGCCTCCTTGAGGAGCTTCTCAGCCCGCTCTTCGGTCGTGACGCCCTCGCCTTCGTCCGAGTCTTCCTCCTCGTCCTCCTCATCCTCCTCGTCCGAGTCGTCTTCCAGGTCGCTCAGGCTATCCAGACCCCAGGCGTCTTCGTCGACGAGACCGCCGGCCAGCGCTTCCTTGCGGGCCTCGAACAGCTCCTGCAGCGCGGCGACGGCGTCGTCGTCCTCGGAGAACTTGTTGCCGTTGAGCTCGAGCTTCTGCAGCAGCGGTAGCGCCTTATCGGCCGCCTGCGCCAGCGCCTTGAGCCCCGGCGCCGTGATGTCGTTGTACTGCAGCCGCAGCACCTGCAGCTTCTTGTTCTGGCCCTTGGCCAGCGCCTCGGCCAGCAGCACGCCGCCCCTGGCGCTGAGCAGCGAGTCGCCCACGCCCAGCTCCTCGATCGCGGCCCAGCGCGGCACCACACTGGCCAGCGCCTTGGCTCCGGCCAGCGTGAACGTGTTGTCCTGCAGGTCGAGCACGCGCAGCCCCGACGCGTGGTGCAGGCCCTCGCTCAGCAGGTGGCTGATGCCCTCCTGCCGGATGCCGTTCTGCACCATCTTGACCTCCTTCACGTTGCTGTGAAGCCGGAACGTCTGCGCCCATGCCGTCATGCTGCCGTTCTCCAGCCGGTTGCGCCCGCAGATCACCGTCTCCAGGTCTGGCACCGCTGCTGTCGCCCTACTGCTGTCGGCGCCACCCAGCTCCTTCCGCGCCGCCTCCTTCTTAGCGTGCAGCTCGCTCAGCGCGTCCGCCACCAGGATGCCCGCGTGCGGACCCAGCCCGTTGTTGTTCAGGTAGAGGTGCTGCAGCGGCACGTGTGCCGCCAAGAACGCCACCAGCGGCGCCTGCGTGTTGAGCCCAAACGCGTTGTCGTTCAGATTAATCGTCGTCAGCTTCGGCAGGTTCAGGATCGACGTCAGCAGCGCCGACAGCGCGTCCGGAATCTCGCTCAGCAGCCGCCCCGTAAACATGTCCGCCAGGTTGGCCGACCGTAGGCTCTTCTTCGTCGACAGCACTTCGCCCAGCAGCTGGCACGCGCCCACTCCAAACGTGTTACCCAGCAGCCGCACCTCCTCCACGTCATCCATCGCCCGCAGCGCCGCAATGTGCGGCTCCAGGTCGGCTGCTGTGTCCAGCTTGAGCCCCTTCCCCTCGAGGGAGAACACCTTTGTCGAAGCCATCGTGACGAATGTGTTTTGCCAAAAAAACAAGATACTGTCGGCAAACTATAATAAGGGATAAAAAAAGCGGCCCTTTTTTTCGTGGTCTGCTCGAAACAAATGCAGAATAGAGCGGGAGAAACACCAAAAGCTTCTGGAAAGTCCCCGAAGTAATTGTGTTTATGTGTATGCTATATAGCAACTAATTTTTTGGGGGACGTCTTACGGTTGCTAGGAAGCTTTGCTAGGCGTCAGAGGCAATCGATGTGGGGGAGGGGTACCATTTTTGCTGGAGCCTATGGCCTATGGCTACAGCTGGCATCGGCTGGCGACGACTGCCGTCTCCTGTAACTACTTTACCTTCACGTGCTGTGTCAATGGTTACGGACTGCCTACCAAGCCAGGAAGGCTGGCCACAATTCCGAGAAAGGGCTCCTTTCTGCAACGACTGAAAATCCTCAGAAGGATATAAATCATTATAATGCCTTCATTCGCGACTAACTTCTGCGCGCATGTCTTGCTTCGTAAGGCCTCAAGCATGCAGGCAACGTATTATCTTACTCGTAAACTTTCGATAATGCCTGGTCTCTTTATCCGCTTATCTTAGCGCCAAAGTCACGATATACTCGTAAGTACAGGCCAGTGACTGAGATAGCATCTCACTCAGGCGCCACAAATGGACCCAGGCCGCCAAATTCAGCATACACTTGCGACGCGCATTTACCGTGCTTTGGGACCTTGCACCTGTGCATCGTCGCGCGGGTCTTTTCTGGCTTTATTTCTCCCTTCGCCTCGTCTCGCCCCCTTTTTTTTGGTATCTTGCTATCATTTTAGAGCCTCGTTCTCGACTCACTCTCAAGGTCATATAATACTATAATTAATTCAGCAACAGCAGGAGCGATCCGAATCGCGCCTTCCCAGACTCGCGGTTGCTGAACGTGCTCCTTCCGCACTATTTTTTTCACTCTTCCGCTCGCCGCTCCCTCGCTCCTTCCTCAATAAGCTCAATGGCCAAACGTCACTCACCACGGGAGCTTTCTTACACGCCCGTATCCACAAATGCCGATTCCGACGACGATGGCATCACAGAAGAAGACGTGCAAAAGCCATCGAAGCGATTAAAAGCCGTGCACGGCTCGGCGGCCGAGTCGCGATCCATTCCCGTTATCCGCGAGCCGGAAGACGAGGCCGAGAACGACGCAGAAAACGAACACGAGCACGAGCACGAGACGGAGAACGGACGAGACGCCAAGCAAGACAAAGTGGCCATCAAGACAGAAGCCGGACCTGAGGCGGACGCTGACGTCGATATCGATGCCACCCGGCTCGACGACGCAGGCACACAGCTGGTCGAGACCATGTCGAACGTATCCGAGGATACAGAAGGCGAGGTGCCTCAGGCTAGAGGGTCGATATCTCTGCCCGGTGACGACGATGGCTTTGGACAGGTGACTGTGTGTGCCTGGGACGGCTGCAAGACCGGTGACCTGGGCACGATGGACAAGCTGGTGGAGCACCTGCACGCCGAGCACGTCGAGGGCAAGCAGCGACGGTACACGTGCGAGTGGATTGGCTGTCCGCGGAAGGGTAAGTCGCATGCGAGCGCCTACGCCCTCAAGGCACATCTGCGCAGCCACACGAGAGAGAAGCCCTACGTCTGCTATCTTCCAGGTAAGATTCAGCTTTCCTCCCCCTCCCACTCCCTCTGGGCCCTGGCTCGCCTTCACATGTAATTATTTGTTGTCCAGAATGCTGACCAGGCCGCTCCTCCTGCTCCAGAGTGCGCCCTAGCTTTTGCTCGCGCCGATGCGCTGAACAAGCACATTCGCAGTGCCCACGACATCGACCTGATGCGCTCCATCGACCCGCCCCGGGCTGTCTACGCAGGCGGTGCCAATGGCAAGAACGGCATTGGCTATGGGGCGGCCGTCACAAACGGGAACGGGGCCGCTGCGAGCAGCGCCGCCAACGGCAGCGCAGGTCACAAGACGGGCTCGTCAAAGCTCAAGATCATCATCAAGACACCACAGTCTCACGCGGCCGGCCAGGACGACTCGGTGGACTACGGTCCGGCCCAGCACCGCAGCCTCACATTTGTCAACGAGCCCGGCCCAGATGAGACGACACTGACGCGCGACCAAGGCTTCACAGCGCGCGAGCTGGAGCTGCCGCTGGAAAAGCTGTATGCGCTGTGCCGCTGCCAGCTGCGGTGGTCCGAGGCCGAGAACGAAGAGCTGCGCAAGGAGTGTGCGACGTGGGAGGACGAGTACCACCGGGCATGGCTAGAGTGCCAGGTGCTCTTGGACCAGGTTCTCAAGAGTGAAAAGGACTGGCACAAGCGGCGCCAGGCGGTGCTGGCCAGCCTAGCTGAGGAGGAGAAGCGGACGGCGGCGGCGGCAGCGGCAGCATCGGCAGCAGAGGGGGGCGGGTCTGGAATCAAGGATGAGGACGAGGACTCTGTTGGAGAGGACGACAATGACAATGACAACGGCGATGGGGATGGTGACGGGGATGGCGACAGCGACGACAACGATGGCCTGGACGCCGACGTGACGATGGATGGCTATTCTTTTGCCGATGCGTCGTCGTTTTCGGTTGTTGGATCGCAGCTGCGGAACGAGGTGTCCTAGGGAAAGATGCGCAGGAACAAGAGCGCAGAGTGCTTGCCTGTGTGTGTGTCTGATGGGCGTGTATCATATAAATCTTGCTTTATGGGGTAGGCTTCGGGGGGTTTTAATCGATTTGGAGACAACGGCAAAGTATGGGTAGATGCTTAAAAAGCAAAGGGTTTATGAAGCAACCAAGGGACTTGTTTCTTTTTTTTATATACCTGATATTCCCTTTTCTTTTCCTTCATGCGAAAGTGAGACGTAGGGCTCTTTCCTGTCTTCACTTTTTTATAGTCAAAATGGAATATGGCCAAGCTCTTCCCGATACCCAAAATAGCATCGCTAGCTTCACCAGCCTCTTCCTCCCAGTCCCTTTCTTACCTTGCCTTTTTCTTCTCGGCCGCGGCGTTCTCAAAGGGGAAACCACTGGTGCGCTTGTCGGCGCCGGTGCGGCGACTGATGTGGCCGCTGTTGCTACCGCCAAAGAGCATACACCACAACCCTAACGCGGCTAGCAGGCTGCTTCCGGCACAGCCTACTCCATAGGCGCTGACGGAGCCGTTAACCCGGTAATAGTAGCAGCCGTAGCTGTAGAAGGCGGCGGCAGCGTGGTAGAGGGTCGACAGGAAGATGACGGCAGAGGCGTAGGGCGAGGCCGAGGAGGGGCCGTCGGCAGCGGAGCCAAGCGGGAGGACGCCCGACAGGACGAGCATGATCAGGGCAAAGGCCAGCTGGGCGAGGCCGAGGGCGCGGGCAAAGTAGACAGCGACATCTGGTAAATGTTAGGTGAGGAGAAGAGGAGGAGCAGAGGAGCAGGTTTGAAGAGGAGTGGAGAGGAGTGGAGTGGAGAGGAGACTTGAGGAGGACAGGAGAAGAATAAGAGCCCACCGTCTATATGCAAATCAGTCGCCAACAAGGAGACGACAAATGACGGGGCGACGAGAAGAGGAAGGCCTTGGAGGCCGAGCCAGGCCAGAGTGGCGATGCTGTAGACGGAAACGTCCTTAGACCTATATTAGCAGGTAGGGAGATATGGAAAGGGGTTACAAGACGCTCACATCCATAGTGGAAAGCCGATAGATTCACGGGGAGCTGTAGAGATGAGGCTGGAGGGAAGCAAACTTTGTGTGGGAGACTGAATTACGTAGGTGGCCGTTCTAATGGTGTAAAGCCATCGGCCCCACTATAGCTGGCAGTTCAGCCGCTTCTAGCTGGAGCAAGGCAGGAAGCTGATTTGAGAGAGGTAGAGGGAAAATAAAGCTCTTGTGTCTTGTGTCTTCTTTAATTGAAGTGAGCTTATGCCAACGATTGACTATATCTCGTCGTGTGTGCTTTGGCAGAAGGTGAATGACATTATTGGGTTGCATCCTATTCGCAGCTTTCTGCCTGTTCTTAGACATTACAAAGCAAGACCGCTAATCTTGCACCTAATACCCGAGTTGCACCGAGCAGCTGTAGCGGAGTTACCGCTGTAAATGCGCTATAAACTCGATGTGCTGCACTGGGGGGGAAAAAATTAGGACGGATAAACTCCTAATTAGGCGATATCTGCGGCAACGGCACAAAAACTTCAACAAAAACAAGCAAACATTAGCCTGGCTAGCGCGGGGAAGGAATATACAGTCATGCGACAGAGACGAAGATGCAGCCCATCATAGCACCCTGCCGCGCACGGCTGCGATTTGCCATTGCGCCCGGGAGCCGTCACCTCTCGCTGCAGCTGCGTAGGGCACACAATGGGGCTGCTGCCGCTACAGCGTCTGGAGACGGCCAGCCAGCCCTCCGCATGGCCGTGATCGGCTCCGGACCAGCGGGCTTCTACACTGCGTACCGGGTGATGGGCAAGATCCGGGCACGCGTGGACATGTACGAGGCGCTGCCGGTGCCGTACGGCCTGGTGCGGTTCGGCGTGGCGCCAGACCATCCCGAAGTCAAGAACTGCCAGGAGAAGTTTGACGAGGTAGCGCAATCGCCGGACTTCCGCTTCGTCGGTAATGTGGCCGTGGGCCGCGGACCGGCGGGACCGGCGGGACAGGCGCCGCACAGTCCCGATGGCGGCAGCGTGCCGCTTGAGGTGCTGGCCCGGCACTACGACGCCGTTGTCTTTGCCTACGGCGCCTCGCGTGACCGCCTGCTGGGTGTGCCGGGTGAGCAGTTGCGCGGCGTCTACGCAGCACGTGACTTTGTCGGCTGGTACAACGGGTTGCCAGCGGGGGACGACGACAGCGGCCAGCAAGGCCTGCAGGGCCTCCAGGACACCATCGCGGCCGATCTGGCGGGCGCCGAGACGGCAGTCGTGGTCGGCCAGGGAAACGTGGCGCTGGACGTGGCCCGCATGCTGCTCGAGGACGTCGACGTGCTGCGGAGGACCGACATCAGCGAGGCGGCTGTGGACGCGCTGGCGTACTGTCGCGTGAAGCGGGTGCACGTGATCGGCCGCCGAGCGGCCATGCAGGCGGCCTTTACCATCAAGGAGGTCCGCGAGCTGACGCGGCTGTCGGGCGTGGCCATGCACCCCGTGGAGGCTGGCTTGATTCCGCCGAGCCTCAAGGAACTTCCGCGAGCCCAGCGCCGCCTGATGGAGGTCCTGGTCAAGGGGTCGGCTGCGTCTGTCGACGATGCCCGAAAGTCGTGGTCGCTCGATTTTTGTCTGGCGCCCCGACACTTCTCCGACGACGCCTCTGCGCCTGGTCGCGTGGCCACGGCCAGCTTTGAGCGCACCCGGCTGACCGACCCGTTTGACCGCAATGCTCAGGTCGTCGTCGCCGCTGTTGCTGGTGCTGGTGCCGATGATGAGCTTGTCGACCTGCCGGCGTCCCTCGTCTTCCGCTCCATCGGCTACCGGTCGCAGCCGCTCGCCGGCTTCGACGCGCTCGCCATCCCCTTTGACGGCAGCCGCGGTCTGATCCTCAACGACGGCCGCGGCCGCGTCCNCCGCCGATGCCGCCATGTCCAGCGGGCCCTACCCGGGCTTCTACTGCGCCGGCTGGGTCAAGCGCGGGCCCACCGGCGTCATCGCCTCCACCATGGAAGACGCCTTTGCCACTGCCGACGCCATCGTTCACGACTGGCAAGGCGGCGCCGCCTTTCTCCGCGGGCCCGCTGCCACCGCCGCTGGTGCCGCGGCTGGATGGGACGGCGTTCGCAGTGAGATCGACACTACCAACGCCCGCGTCGTCTCCTGGTCGGACTGGCAGCGCATCGACGCGGCCGAGATCGAGAGGGGCGCCCGCCTCGGCAAGCCGCGCAGCAAGTTCACCCGCACCGCAGACATGCTGGCTGTGGTCGGATAAGTGCGTGTGATCTTCTTTGTAGTATAAGTGTAAATGGCTTAGTCATCTTTGTACACGGGGGGCTTTCTCTTCACTACCACATACTAATCCACCAAGCTAAAGAACTGTTGTTAATACAGTGTTTCCTCCGTTTTGTCCCATTTTGTTGGTCCTGAAATTTTCCCTGTAAATGTGCCATCTATATACCGCTCTCAAGAGCTCTTCAGCTTCTCGGTCAGCTCCGGCACCTTGTGGAACAGGTCGCCAACCAGGCCAACATCCGCCACCTGGAAGATGGGCGCCTCGGCGTCCTTGTTGATGGCCGCGATCACCTTGCTGTCCTTCATACCTGCCAGGTGCTGGATGGCACCCGAGATGCCCACCGCCAGGTACAGCTGCGGTGCCACCACCTTGCCCGTCTGGCCCACCTGCAGGCTGTTGTCTGCGAAGCCGCTATCCACGGCCGCCCGCGACGCGCCCACGGCCGCGCCCATAGCGTCGGCTAGCGGCAGCATCAGCCGGTCAAAGTCCTCCTTGGACTTGAGGCCCCGTCCCCCCGACACCACCTTGCCGGCCGTCGACAGGTCTGGCCGGTCTGACTTGGCCAGGTCTTCCGACAGCCACTCGGTCGCGCTCTCGGCCTTGGGATCCACGCCGTCCTCCACCGCTGCCGAGCCACTGCTGCCCTCTGCCGGGGCAAAGGCCGTGCCCCGGATCGTCAGAATCTTGATGGCGTCTGTCGACTCCACCGTCGCGATCGCGTTGCCCGCGTAGATTGGCCGCACAAACGTGCTCTCGCCCTCCACCTTGATCACGTCCGACACCGGCTGCACATCCAGCAGTGCTGCCACCCGCGGGAGGATGTTCTTGCCAAAAGCCGTGTGGCCCGCGATCACATGTGTGTATCCGCCCTTCTTAATGTTCTCCACGAGCAACGGCGCAAAGTTTTCCGGCAGACCCTGTGGTGCGAAGCTTGTCAGCTCTGGCGATCACGTTTTATTTACTTTTCCTTCTCTTTTTTCTTTTTTCCATCGTTACATCCTATCCTCCTCTCCTACTCTGCTAACACACCTTCTCGTAGGCCGCATTGTCCACAGCGACAACCTTTTCCACGCCGTCCACTTTGGCCGCCTCGTCGGCAACAGATTTGATGTTCCCGCCGGCGACAAAGGCGTGCACAGAGCCGCCCAGTATCTTCGCAGCCGTCACTGCGCTGAGCGAGCTGTGGTTGAGCTGTCCGTCTCGCTGCTCGAGGATCGCCAGCGAGGACAGCAGCCTCGCGATGCCTGCAGACCGGAGCTGCTGCCGGCCGCTGCCCGCGACAGCCCTTCGGACGGTGGACAACATATCTGCAAGTAGTGCTGAGGGTGCCCTAATTGGCAAAATTGAAAAGAGGAAAGTCGTTTCTGTCGTGGTGTTGTGTTATCGTGGTGTTGTGTTATCGTGGTGTCGCGGGTCTGCCCTTCGCCAGTGATACCGCTGCGCCGTGGTGCTGGAAAAATAGAGGACAAAATTGCTGCGATCGCCGAAGACCGCGGCTTGAGGGGCAGCTGGCGGCTGGACACGGCCCGAGGTAGCTGGCTGTTAGCGGTTTTCGGAGAACCTGGCCAGCGGGGGACGCTTTTCCCAGCTGACAACTACTGATGCCTGGAAATTCAGAACACAAAATAGTGACTGGTGACTAATCAGGACTGATGCCTGAGGAGCGAACCAGCATAGTGCCAGGCAGAAATCTGTTTCCCCCAGGGCCTGCGCGCGCCTCAAGCTCTTTTTTTTTTGCTCCAAACGCGACCAGCCCTTGGAATCGATCAATCAGAGCAAGTCCCCCCTTTGAATACACAACCTTGCGAATCGCACCCATCTCCAAAAACATTGTCCGGGAGAATCCGTTTTGTTTCCCACGCCAACAACACGATTGTTCCGATCGCTTCACGGCATTTCTTGATCCTGCTGGCACTTGTTGACTCCTTTGTGCCTGTTTTGCGCCTTTCCATTTCGTCCATCGGCGTCGCGAAAGTCTATTTGCTGCCTTTTGCTTGCAGCATCATAAAATCCACTTCTCATCGCCGGCTGCCTGGCCCCTGCGACATATCTCTCACTGCTTGCGTCACTACTCATAAGCATGGAGGACGACTCAGTCAAGTTTGGCAGCCCCTCCAACGGCGCGACGCCAAACAGCAGCCACAATCTAGCACAAGACCCTGATGCATCAGGTGTCGCGGTCAACGGTACGCGAGAGACAGAGGGAGAGAGCAGTTGAGACCACACAGCCTCGTCAAATGTGCTTGGCATAACTTTTGCTGACCCTGTTTACTGCTATTAGATATTCAGATGGGCGAGGGCGAGGCGTCCGATGCGGCTACCGGACCAGAACCTGCCATCAAGGAAGACAGCAGCACACCAGCCGTGACTAGCCACTCCGACATCCCACTCGACGCGCCTGCTGCACCGGCCGCTGACGCTGCTGCGGGCGAGGACGAGGAGATGGGGGACGCAGCTACCACTACTGGCGATGCCGACAGCAAGAGCAAGGGCGAAGATGGCGCTGCCGACGACGACGGTGCCGATGCTGCGGGCGTGGTCGTGAGCGCCATGGAAGGTACGGGCGAAGATGGCGAAGGTGCGGGTGCGAGCAGCAGCAGCATCAACGGCTCAAAGACCAAGGAGTCTGTCGAGAACGCGGCGCGCGAGCATCTGATCGCACAGACACACGCCATCATCCTGCCCAGCTACAGCACCTGGTTCGACATGAACAAGATCCACAACATTGAGCGGAAAGCGCTGCCTGAGTTCTTCAACAACCGCAACCGGAGCAAGACGCCACACGTCTACAAGGACTACCGCGACTTCATGATCAACACCTACCGGCTGAACCCCGTCGAGTACCTGACCGTGACCGCCTGCCGGCGCAATCTCGCTGGCGACGTCTGCGCCATCATGCGCGTACACGCCTTCCTTGAGCAGTGGGGCCTCATAAACTACCAGGTGGACTACGAGCAGCGGCCATCGCACGTCGGCCCTCCGTTCACGGGCCACTTCAAGATCATTGCAGACACGCCCCGGGGCCTTCAGCCATGGCAGCCGGCCGCCGACCCCGTCATTCTCAAGGGTAAGAGGCACCCAGACACCGACGCACGGGCGGCCGCCGGCGCGGTGCCCAAGTCGGAGCTAAGCCTTGAGGTCGGACGCAACATCTACGAAGCCAACGCACGGGGCGCCAAGGTCAACAAGACGGAGGCCAAGACCAACGGCGAAGCACACGCTGCCTCCAACGGCGTACAGAGCGGCACACCGTCGGGCGACGAGCTGACCAAGAAGCCCAGCGTCAAGGTCAACTGCCACCTGTGCGGAATCGACTGCACGCGCATCTACTACCACAATCCCCAGGCGGAGGACAACCCGCGGGCACAGTACGACCTCTGCCCCAGCTGCTACCTGGAAGGACGCATGGCTGGCAACCAGACAAGCGCACAGTACCTCCGGATGGAAAACCCGACGTACTCGTCCATCCTCGATCGGGACGCTCCGTGGAGCGACGCCGAGCTAGTGCGGCTACTAGAGGCCATTGAGCGCTTTGACGACGACTGGGGCCAGGTGGCGGACCACGTCGGCACACGGACGCGTGAGGAGTGCGTTCTCCAGTTCTTGCAGCTGGACATCGAGTCCAAGTACCTGGACTCGGAGATCACTGAGTCCGGCCCCGTGGGCCTGTCAATCTTGGGCGGTGGCGGCGGACGGCTGCCGTTCAACCAGGCCGACAACCCGGTCATGTCTGTGATCGCGTTCCTGGCCAGCCTGGCTGACCCGGCCAGCACGGCGGCAGCGGCCAGCAAGTCCCTGGACGAGTTGAAGAAGGGGCTGCAGCGGAAGCTGGAGTCTGGCGGCGGCGGCAGCGGCGGCGCAGACGACGCGGATGACTCAGACGACAAGGGCAAAGAGGCGGTGGCGGCGGCAGCAGCAACAGCAACCACAGCAAGCAGCAAGGCAGCCAACAAGACTGGCGCGGACGACGACGCTATGGACGTGGACGCGGCACAGACGGACGAGGCGACGACGACGGCGGCGGTAGCAAAGAGCTCGACGAAGACGGCACAGCAGAGCACGCGAGATTTGGCCAGCGTGCCGTTGGCGTCGATCGGGGCGCGATCAGGCGGGCTGGCATCGCACGAGGAGCGGGAGATGAGCCGGCTGGTGTCAGCAGCGGTGAACGTGACGCTGCAGAAGATGGAGCTGAAGCTCAAGTACTTCAACGAGATGGAGGCCATGCTGCAGGCAGAACGGAGAGAGCTGGAGCGGGCGCGGCAGCAGCTGTTCCTAGACCGGCTCTCGTTCAAGCGCCGGGTGCAGGAGGTGCAGGAGAACCTCAAGCTAGCCGCGGCGACGGGCAGCGACCCCAGCCTGGTGGACGGCCCACGCCTGGCGCTGCAGTCGGCCGCAGCAGGTGGTGCCGTGCAGCCGCTCAGTGCCGTTGGTGCTGTTCGCAGCGTCGAGCTGTGAGCTATGAGCTATGAGCTTTGAGACCATTGGCGGCAGCGAGAGAGAGTGGAAGAAGGTCTGAGAAGAGAAAATGGAAACCCCATAATAATTTTTCCCCAGTGGTAAAACGCTCGCAGGAAGGATGACTAGGGAGGGGAGGTATTAGGCGGAAGAGAATCGGCGTTCTCCGAGGGTTGGTATTTCATCTAGGCTTTCGTCGTCTAGACTGTCGCGTTCTATGTGCCTGTTATTGCTTGCTTGTTTATTGTTCTGCTCTTCTTCTGCTCTTCTTCTGCTCTCCTTCTGCTCTCCTTCTGCTCTTCTTTCTGTTTCCCTTTTAAAGTGTCATCTCTCTATCGGACGGTCCTTTTTCCCCATCATTTTCGTTGTTTTCCCCGTATTTTACTTTGGCTGCCGGGCATGCTGCCGGGCAGAATGAGGATAGGTACCAAATGAAGTAGAGCGACTTTTTTGGTCAAGAATGGTCAAAGATTGTGTGGGTGGGATAAGGCAAGTCTGGCAGAAGAGCTTTGTATCAAAAACATGTGAATCTATATTATTTTTTCTCTATGGGAATGGACATTATCTTACTATTATTTTTGCACGTGTCTGATATATCGCATATATGGCATTTGATGCAATGCAATGGAATTGGCTGCTTCAGGCTGCTAGCCGTTGAAAGGATGGACGGAGCCCTCTGTACGTCATCTGCCTTAGGCCCCCTTTCGTCCGCAGCGACGAGAGATCAGAGGGCAGATATCCCAATCTGCAGTTGTACGAGTATAAAATCACGTCGAATCATGTGAAAGAACGTTTTACTTTTTTCAGGCTCAGGTCTGTGGGAGCGCTTACGCTTGGGGAAAAAAAACCGGGGCAGTAAAAGCTGGGGGTGGCCACTGCCTCGACGGGAAAATTGACCCATGAGAGAGAGAGATACCTCGGCTCAATGGAAGCGGCGCTGCGCAAAGAGGAGAAAAGAAAAACAACAAGCATGAGCCGCCGGTGACGGATCTCGGCATTAAATAATATCACTCGCTAGGGAAGAGAAAAGTGCCTCTCTGTCTCCTGCTGGAAACATTACTGGGCTATTAGCGGCCTCGCTCGCTCCTGCCGTGCGGAAGCGAGTTAGTTCCTCAGTCCCGAGCGCGCCGCCGGAGAGGAAGGCGCATCTGACGGTTTGGGGGGGGGGGGTACTTGCTCATTTACTTACTAAATAGCAGAGTAGAGTATCTTACATACGTCGTAGTGGTTCACTACTAAGGTACAGAAAACGGTATAATTATAATGCACACAAGACCCGCTTCAGGAACCCCAGTTCCCAGCATTCCCCACCAAATTGCCCGCATCCACATCTGAAGGAGCCGAAAAGCACCTCGGCGATCGCTGGCACCAGCCTAAAATAGCCAGGTTGCTTCTCTTGACACAACAAAGACTCTCTTGCACAGAGGGAAACCCGTTTGTCTCTCCCCTTTCCCAGCAAAAAAAAAAAACACTCTCCAGGATAGAAGGGTAGACGCAACCAGCAGCCTTCCCAACCATCTGCTTTTCACAGCTTCTCACAGCTTCTCTCAACATCACGCATACTAAACGGGGATGATTGCGGCGGCTGCAAGAGCTGGAGCAAGGTCTTCTGTTCTCAGAAGTTACAGCAGCAGCAGCAGCAGCAGCAGCACTAGCAACGCATATCTATCCGCAAAAGCACGGCTTGTAGGTCTCCCTCGCCACCGTATCACATCTTCGAATTAACACACACATTTCTCTCTCTGTCTCTTCTTCTTCTTCTTCTTCTTCTTCTTCTTCTGTCCGTCTCATCACACTGATACTTCATCTCTCACACCCACGCTGACTGTCTCCCAGCCCAGATTCAATATGGCACCACCAAAACGGAACAGCAGCTCTAAGCCCGTCCCCAAAGGTAAGCCATCCATCCTCTCGTTTCTGCCTCCTCTTCTGCTGCCCTCCCATGCTGACTGGTCACCAGGCTATGTTGAGGACAACTCCAAGGGTCCCATGCTGCGCTTCCAGGAGTCGCTGCCACGTCTGCCAGTGCCGGCGCTCGAGGATACAGCTGCCCGTTACGTCAAATCGCTGCGGGCGCTCTACCCGCCCGAGGACGTGGCCAAAAGCGAAGCAGCCGTCAAGGAGTTCATCCAGCCGGGCGGCATCGGTCAGCGGCTGCAGTCGAAGCTGATCGCCCAGCGGGACGACCCCAGCGTCAAGAACTGGCTCTCAGAGTGGTGGAACGATGCGGCCTACCTGGCGTATCGCGATCCGGTCGTGCCGTACGTGTCGTACTTTTACTCGCACCGCGACGACCGCCGCCGCCGCGACCCGGCCAAGCGTGCTGCTGCCGTCACCACCGGCGCCCTCGCATTCAAAAAGCTCGTCGACGCGGGCACGCTCGAGCCCGAGTACATGAAGGGCCTGCCGATCTGCATGGACAGCTACAAGTGGATGTTCAACTGCGGCCGCGTGCCTGCGCGCCCGAAGGACTACTCGGACAAGTACGACGCGGCCACGCACAAGCACATTGTCGTGGTGCGCAAGAACCGCTTCTACAAGATCGTGCACGAGGCCAACGGCCGCACGCTGAATGCGAGCGAGCTCGAGGCCCAGTTCCGCCGCATTTACGAGCTGGCCAGCGGCGCCTCGGCCACGGCGCCGCCCGTCGGCTTCCTGACCACGGAAAACCGCGACGTCTGGACCGACGCCCGCGCCGCCCTCATCGCGGCGAGCCCTGTCAACGCCGAGGCCCTGGCTACCATCGACTCGGCCGCATTCCTCGTCTGCCTCGACGACGCCGCCCCCGTCACGCTGGCCGAGCGTGCCCACCAGTACTGGCACGGCAATGGGTCCAACCGGTGGTTCGACAAGCCGCTGCAGTTCATCATCAACGACAACGGCACCGCCGGCTTCATGGGCGAGCACAGCATGATGGACGGCACCCCGACCCACCGCCTCAACGATTGGGTGTGCGACGCCGTCTTCAACAACAAGCTGGACGCCCTCAACGATACCCACGTGCGCGCCGACCTGCCCGAGCCTGTGCCTGTTGACTTCCGCCTGACCGAGCCGCTGACTGCCACCGTGGCCGCGGCCGGTGAGCACTTTGCCGACGTCATGGGCCGCCACGAGCTGGCCGTGCAGGCGTACCAAGGTTACGGCAAAGGCCTGATCAAGAAGTTCCGCTGCTCGCCCGACGCCTACGTCCAGATGATCATCCAGCTGGCCTACTACAAGATGTACGGCAAGAACCGGCCGACATACGAGTCTGCGGCCACGCGCCGCTTCCAGCTCGGCCGCACCGAGACCTGCCGTTCCGTGTCGGAGGAGTCGGTCGCCTTCTGCCGCGCCATGGCCGGCCCCGAGAGCGACGGCGACAGCATCGACGCCGCCGCGCGCCAGAAGCTGTTCCGCGCCGCTATTGACGCCCACCTCGAGTACATTGCCGCCGCCTCCGACGGCAAGGGCGTCGACCGCCACCTGTTCGGCCTGCGCAAGCTGCTGGAGTCTGGCGAGGAGGTGCCGGCCATCTATGCGGATCCGGCCTTTGCGTACTCGAGCAAGTGGTTCCTGTCGACGAGCCAGCTGAGCTCCGAGTTCTTCAACGGCTACGGTTGGAGCCAGGTCGTTGACGAGGGCTTCGGCATCGCCTACATGATCAACGAGAACAGGTCAGTTTTGAGAGTTTCCTTCTTTTTTCTTTCCTAATCCCGCCTTTTACTGGGCTAGCAATGCAATGATGTGACTACCTGCTAACACACCCGAAGTCTCAACTTCAACATTGTGTCCAAGGGCCTGGGCAGCGACCGGATGAGCTTTTACCTGAACGAGGCTGCCGGCGACATCCGCGACCTGCTGCTGCCGACGCTGGAGACGGCCAAGGCGAAGCTGTAGAGACATAGAGACAGTTGCTGCATAGATTGAGCAGACAGAACAGAGACGAAGAGAGACGAAGGGAGACGAAGAGAGACGAAGAGAGACGAAGAGAGAGAGGAAGAGAGAGAGAGAGAGAGAGAAGAACATGTAAATGCATATATCCGCTTTGTGAGAGCTCCTCGCCTGTAGAACTGCCTAGAATAGAAACTGTGCACTTAAGGCGGAAGGGAGAAGAGAGAAAGGGTTAAGAGTGACCAAGAGAAACCAAGAAAAAAGAAAGTTGCCGCCTATACAAATAAGCGCTTTGTCTTCCTATACAAAAATTACTCTACAATCTATCAACCCCCCAAACAAATACTTGCTCCGTCGCTTAGTCATCTTCTGTTGCTTCAATCGCCCTCGCCCTCGCCTGTCTTGTCCTATCCCATCGCCTCCTTTTAGCCGGCGTGAGCAATGATCTCGCTGACGAGCGTGCCCTTGGCCGGATCAAAGTAGGAGCAGATCTGGGAGGGCAGGGGCACCTCCTTGTAGTCGCCGCCCTCGCCGTCCTCGTCGGCGTCGTCCTCACTGCCAGTGAGGACGTTGAGGTTGACGCCATCAGTCTTGCTCATGACGATCTGGGTGGCGGTGCTCTCGCGGCTGAGATAGATCTGGGCGCCGTCGACCTGGTCGAGCATGACGGTGGGGATGTTGCCGAGAACCTGGAGGGCAAAGTTCTGCGACTTGACCACATCGACAGACGAGACGAGCGAATCAAGAACCAGCGACAGCCGGCTGGTGTTCTCAATGGTGACGGCGTTGGCCTTGCCGCGCACGATGACGGTCGTGTTGGCAGTCTTGCTGATCAGGATCGACTGGTTGAGTGTGGCCTTGATCTCGATCGGCCCCGACGCCGCCGCCGCCTCCTTGTCGTAGTTCTCAATCGTCCACTTGTTGCCGTCCAAATCCTTGCGCGGCGGCTTCTTAACCCGCATGCTCTCCGGCTTGGGCTTCTTGCCCGGCACGGGACTCTTGCCGCGATGTCCTCCTGCTGCTGCCGAGCCTCCGGGGACGGTCGAGCTTGCCCGCAGCGCCGGGTTCTTGTGTGTCATCTGGGACTTGTCCACCTTGCGCAGGCCTGCTGTCACTGCCTCACCCTTGTTGATCTCCGCAAATACCGCGCCGCGCGCTGCTTCGCCGCCTCCGGCCGACGACGACGAAGCCGATTCGTCCTTGATCTGCAGCACAGGCGGCGGGCCCGGCGGCGGTGGAGGTGGTGGCGGTGGCGGGCCAGAGGACGACGGTGGCGGCGAAGC
>JRUC01000259.1:0-27838 GCA_000806385.1 Leptographium procerum
AGGGTGGCCAGTACGGCGGCCAGGGCGGCGGCGGATACAACGACCGGGGCGGACAGCGCGGTGGTGGCGGTGGAGCACGGGGCCGGCGGTTCGGCTGGAAGGACTACGACAAGCCGGCACGGATTCGGGACGCATCGATCAACATCCGGGCGGACTGGAAGCTGCTGGAAGAGATTGACTTCAACCGGCTGGGCAAGCTCAACCTGGACGCGGACGCGGGCGAGGACCTGGACTCGTGCGGATTCCTGTACTACTACGACCGGGCGTACGACAAGCCGGCGGTGGCAGCGGTGGGCGCGGGTAAGGCGGGCGAGCGGCGGCTGACGGCACTGGACCGGGCGGCGTACAACGTGACGACGTCGTCGGATCCGGTGATCCAGGACCTGGCAGAGCGCGGCGAGGCGACCATCTTTGCGACCGACAGCGTGCTGTCGATGCTCATGTGCGCGCCGCGGTCGGTGTACCCGTGGGACATTGTGATCGTGCGGCAGGGCGACAAGATCTTTTTGGACAAGCGCGACAGCGCGGCGCTGGACATGGTCACGGTCAACGAGAACGCGGTCGACTCGCCCATGGACGCGGCCGACGGCAGCAAGGACACGGTCAACCAGCCGGGCGCGCTGGCCGAAGAGGCAACTTACATCAACCACAACTTTGCCACGCAGGTGGTGCTCGAGGGCGGCGCCAAGGTGCGCATGGCCCACGCGAACCCCTTCTACAACGCGGCCGAGGAGACGGAGCCGCCGGCGAGCAAGGCGTACAAGTACCGCCGCTTCGACCTGTCCACCAACGACGAGGACCCCGTCTACCTGATCGTGCGCACCGAGCTCGACGCCGTCCAGAAGAACGCCACCAACGGCGAGGACCAGTTCCTCTCGCTCAAGGCCCTCAACGAGTTTGACAGCAAGGCCCAGGGCTCCGGCGGCGCCCTCGACTGGCGCACCAAGCTGGTCAGCCAGCGCGGTGCCGTCGTCGCCACCGAGATGAAGAACAACTCCTGCAAGCTCGCCCGCTGGACCGTCCAGAGCATTCTGGCCCAGGCCGACATTATGAAGCTAGGGTGAGTGAGAGAGGGAGGGAAAAAGAAAGAGAGAGAGAATGAGAGAGAGAGAGAGAGAGTGTGTGTGTGTGTATATGGCAAACAGCGAGGCTAACCCAACTCCAGATTCGTCTCCCGCGCAAACCCAAAGGTCAACGACAAGCACGTCATCCTCGGCGTCGTCGGCTGGAAGCCTCGCGACTTTGCCTCCCAGATGAACCTGTCCCTGTCCAACGGCTGGGGCATCGTTCGCACCATTGCCGACATGTGCCTCAAGAAGGAAGACGGCCGCTACGTGCTCGTCAAGGACCCCAACAAGCCCATCCTGCGCCTGTACCAGGTGCCCGCTGGCAGCTTCGAGGACGATGCCGAGGAGGAGGTCGCCGAGGCTCCGATTGAGGAAGAGTAGGAGGGGGGCGGGGGGGGGTTTGGACCTTTTGAATTGAACACGCCACATCATTGCGCAGTGTATGGTTTTTATGTGCAATACAGCCGTGCTTTCTAAAAGAGGGTGAATAGGGGGATAGTGAAAGAGATAAACAAAATAAAGCAAAAGCAACGTACCGCGAGTGCTTGTGCTCGTAATCTTAGACCCCCGTGTTTCTGCTTACTAAGAGTTTCCATCCCCACACCCCCAGATTTTACTATGGCGGCCCCTCCTTTTTAGAGTCTCCGCCAGAGATGCCTCGGCTCTCGAAAAGCTGCCGTCGATCTGGGGCGATCTGGGGGAAGGTCTTGAACATTGCAGTTCTTCTTCCTTTTTGTCTACTTTAGCTCCTTCTTCTCTCTGCTCGGCAGCTCCAGCTCCTCCTAGGGTCCTTTACATCTGTCATTTTCCCCATCCCTTTCACCCTCCCTCCTTCTCGCCCTGTCCCAGCCTTTCTTCTGCCTCAACAATGGCCGGCTCTGTCCGCCATCCCATTGACGTTGCCAAGCTTGAGGAATACCTCCGACATGCCGTACCCCAGATCGAGCTTCCTCTGCAGGTGAAGCAGGTACGTCCTCTCATCTGTGTCTTTCTTTTTTTTCCCCCCCTCTCAAACTGCTTGAAGATACTCGTACAACAAACGCTGGCCAGAGCAAAAACTGACCTGGTTCCACTCTCACGTGACAGTTTGGCTACGGCCAGTCCAACCCGACGTACCAGCTGACGAGTCGTCCGTCCGGGCGGCGATATGTCCTGCGCAAGAAGCCGCCCGGCGTGCTCGTCTCGGCTACGGCCCACAAGGTGGAGCGTGAGCACCGAGTGCTGGCCGCGCTGGCCGGCACCGACGTGCCCGTGCCGCAGCCGCTGTGCCTGTGCGAGGACGCCGCCGTCGTGGGGACTCCCTTTTACGTCATGAGCTTTGTCGACGGCCGCATCATTACGGATCCTGCAATTCCGGACTCGGCGATCCCGGCTGCGGTGACCCCAGCTGCTGCTGCTGCTTCTGCTTCCGCCACCTCTGCACCATCAGCTGCCACCCTCCGCCACGCCATGTGGTCCGATGCCGTCCGCGTCCTTGCCCGACTTCACCGCGTCGACCCTCAAAAGGTCGGCCTCGAGAGCTACGGCCGGCCGGCCGGCTTCTACGCCCGTCAGGTGGCCACCTGGACCGCCATCTGCACCGCCCAGGCCGCCACATGCGACCACGATACCGATCGCCCTGTCGGCCAGCTACCCTTCTTTTCCGACATTGTCGCCTTCTTTGCCGACCCCCGCTTCCGGCCTCCCGACCGCTCGACCCTCATCCACGGCGACTACAAGATTGACAACCTCGTCTTTCACCCGACCTTGCCGCAGGTCATTGGCATTCTCGAGTGAGTCTCTCTCTCTCTCTCTCTCTCTCCCTCTCACTAACCACCATCAACACTCACCACCAGCTGGGAAATGTCTACCCGAGGTCATCCCCTCTCCGACCTCCTTAACCTCATGACTCCCTTCTACACAGCCCACATGGCCGACGCCATCCACACCGCCCATACCGGCTTTCTTCCCGGCGCCACTCCCGGCCTTCCTTCTGCCGACGAGATCACCGCCCTCTACGCCGCCGAGGCCGGCTGGACGCCCTCGCCCTCAGACCTACGCTGGGCTGCCGCCTTCAACATCTTTCGTCAGGCTGCCATCTGCCAGGGCATCGCCGCCCGCGCCGCCGCCCGCCAGGCCAGCTCTGATGTCGCCGCCGCCTATGCCGCCGCCCGTGACCCTCTCGCCCGCCTCGCCTGGGAGCTGATCCAAAAGGCCCGCGAGCTGCACGAGCCGGTCGGCGACAGCGATGGCAGCAGCAGCAGTAGCAGGAGCAGCAGCAGCAGCGACAAAGCCAAGCTATGACACGGGCAACACTCGCCCGGTAACATGTGCGGTAAACACCGCCCAAGGAGGCCTTGTGAGGCTTTCTCCCACATAGCATATGTCATATACCATTTACCATTTACCGTTTACAAGATACACGCACTATGCATATGTTCATGCAATTTATTTTCCCACTATGCCCAGTGAATGCTCCCGAAAGACCCTAACGCTTCGCAAGACAGTGGTTCATACATGCTAACAGCATCCCTGTGCTGTCTTCACTGCCCGTCTTCCTTACGCTATCAGTAACAAACCCCGCTGATGCAACATAACATGTAATACCACTCGATAAAACACCGTGTGCGCAGATAGACAGAACCCCGTAGGCACGAAAGCAAGTAAGGACTGTTTACGGCAAAAGCAAAGGTTTAGTTTGCAGGGGCGGGAACGGGGGCGGATTCTCTAACAATGAGAGACTGAAAATAAACAGCCAGACCGGTGGAAATAGAAGATGCAAACGGCTGTTTTGGCAAACGGCGCTCGTTCACTAAGCCCTCAACAGCGCTCACGACGGCCCCCAGCCGGCTGAAGTGGTCGGCAAGCCGCCCTCCTGCAAGTTAGACATAGCTGCAGGGCCGGAGAGCCGGTCGGGCATATCAAGCCTATATATCGGTGGTAGCGGCGGGTGCAGTGATAAAGATAAAGACATCGACACCGGCTGGATACTGTGAGAAGAGGTCTCGGTCGTTGGCATCGCCGGAGGCGGAGGCAGCGTTGACGGCTGCTGCGATTGTGCGTAGGGCGCGGCGTTGACGTCGCTGTTGTTTCCAGTACCATACATCGATGCAGGGTACGAAGGGTAGCTCATGCGATTCCCCGGCCCCTGCAAGGGACCAGACCCGTTTCCTGGAGCATACGAATGCACAAATGGTGGCATGGATGACATGGAGGGCATGGGAGGCATGGGAGGCATCTGAAAAGCGCCCGACGGCGGAGGCCCAAACTGAGAAAAGACCTGAGCCTGCCACATGTAGTTGGGGTGTGCCGAGTAAGGGGGCACGCACCGGTCACGACCCTGCTGAGTTGGTGCCGGCAACGGGTGCGGAATCTGCATCGACTGCGAGGGCTGCTGGACCGGCGGCTGAGGCGGTGGCCGAAGCATTGTCGGTGGCGCCGCCTGGTGCTGTGCCGCTGCTGCTGTCCGTGATGTCGAGTAGTTAGGGCTCGGTCCGGCCGGCGAAGTCTGCTGAAGGGTGTCCGCCGTGCTCAGTGGTCTTGCAGCGGACGAGCGGGAGGTCCCGTGGCGAGCTCGTGTTCGGCGCTGGCCCTCGTTGAATTCCTCCGGAGGCGCCCTCCGGTCACCCAACGCAAACGCCCGTACCTGTCCCTGTCCTTGTCCCTGTCCTCCTCCGCCAAAAGTTGGCGACGTGAGATCCTGCATGGTTGCGTCACGGTCCCCGCTGTTCAGCATCCGCGCGTATGCTTGGGTATTGGCGATAATGCTGACCAGGTTAGCAGAGGAACAGCATTACCACATAGACAAGTGCCTGTCCGACAGCAATGACATTCGTCTTCATCTTACCTCTGTGGAGTGACAGTCGGCGCCGCGCCGCGGCGGCTCGCCTGCATGTGCTGTGCTCGTAGGAACTGCTGGAAGGCGCTCTGGTTGACGTGGATCATCGGGTCAGACGGCACCTTGTCGCGGCAATAAGGGCAGCTGTCTGACTCTTCAAACCACTTCTTGATGCAGTGGTCGCCAAAAATATGCTTGCACCTCGGCAGCTGCAAGGGCGCCTCGTTAATCCCTTCCGGGCTGGGGACCCCAAAGTCATTGTAGCATATGATGCAAGCTGTAAGGAAAAGTATTGTCAGCAATCGTACAAGAGCGGGGTCATGTGCTGACTGGTGCTTACTCCTTTCCGTGGGCGAGAGGGTATCAATCCCAACACAAACAAGCGACGCAATTGCACTCTTGGAGGCGATACGCTTGTTGGCCATCGCACCACGAAGCACCTGTCTCGCTCGGATCCCGCTTCCGGCAAAGAGAGCGCTCGGAGAAGCGCTTGCTGGTACGCTTCCCTCCAAATGGTCAATAAAATGATGCAGCGCCTGCTGTTCCTCGCTGAATGAGTCCATATCATCATCGCTCTCCAGGTCAGACGTTCGTGGGTTGCCACCACCGCTACTGCTGTGTCCGGTCCTCCGATGTCTTAAAGAGGCTCTGTTCCTCCGCTCCTGGACCGCCGCCGCCGCCGACACTGAAGCCGATGCCGATGTCGATGTCGATGTCGATGTCGATGCCGATGCCGCGGCTGTCGATCCAGGCGGCGATGCATGTTGGGCCGTCTCCAGTCGTCCGGTTGCAGAATTCCTGCTATTTCCGCGTCCCGCATGCTGACTAGGTGAGTCCCAGTATCCCCTGTCAATAGTAGTGTGGGACAGAACAGGAGGGTATTCCACAGGCGCCGTAGCTACAGGTGAGAACTGGGTGGTTGCTGTCGGCTGCGCCGAAGATCGTGTTGATCGGCCGGAATCCTGGCTGCCTCTCATGGATACACTGTCAGAGACGGCAGATGCTGGAGACGAGGACCTGTGAGATGGCGATGGGCTGCTCTGGAACCCCGTTTGAGCTGGGAACGGGGCCTCTCGCTCTCGCAGTTGTGGGGCGTCCAAAATCGACGAGACTCGTGGCAGCCGAACACTTGCCGCTTGTGACTGTGCCGAGGCTGCCGGTTGAGGCTGATGGTCCTGGCGGCTTTCCTGCTCTCGACGTCGTAATTCCTCTCGATATTCCTGGAGCTCGGCTTGGCGCTGTTGCTGCTGCTGCAGCTGGTGCTGATGCTGCTGTTGCTGATGCTGCTGTTGCTGATGCTGATGCTGCTGTTGCAGACGTTGCTGCTGCTGTTGCTGCTGCAGTAGTCGCTGTTGGTGCTCTATCTGCTCCCGTAGCCGCTGCTCCCGTAACTGCTGATCATGTATCCGGCGCTCCTGTTCTCGCACCAGCTGCTCCGCCTCTTCAGTCCTCACGTCGGCGGTGATTGATGCATACGTCTCGTTCGTCGAGCCGGAGCCGACCGCCCACACACCTGAGGGGTGAGTAGATTCCGGCTGTCTATACTGTTGCATTTGGTGTATTTGTTGCTGTTGCTGCTGCTGCTGCTGTTGTTGTTGTTGTTGTTGTTGCTGTTCGTTGAAACTTAGACGCCTCTCCCACTCACTGATCGGGTTAGATCTAAGCGAGTCAGCAGCAGCAATCTGTGCAGGTGGTTGTGCTGATACTGCAGCCTCCTCGGCAACTCCGTTAGGCCTCAGAGGTGAGGTCTCGGAGACAGAAGATCGGGCAGCATGGAGCGAAGGTGGCTGCAGAGTGAAAGCAGCTCGGGCTTGTGGTCGGTGGTAATACTCGTCGTTTGGTTGTTGTCGGTCCGACTGTTCCTGTGTCTGTGACATCATGTAAAATGGGCTCGAGTTATAGCGAGAGGAGTTGGTGTTCTGCGGCGGCTGGCGGAAGCCTGTCCATGGCTGGCGGCCGGATGAGAACTGCAGCGGGTCGTACAAGTTCCCACTTGTCGTGGTCTGACTCGGGTTCGGTAGGAGATAAGGACATCGCGGGATTGGTCGGGCTTCTGCCATAGACGACGGCGGCTGAGTGCCAGGCGGGATGTGCATGTCATAATCCATCTCGTCCATGACAACGGGCTTGGTGGTCTGCAGCCGCTAGAAAATGGTGGAATAATTGCCAGAAAAGTGACGGCTACGCAGGCGATATGACGAGCGAGCGGTGGATTGAGGCGACTTCGGAGTTGGCATATGGTGGGGCGTCACTTCCCACTCACTCCAGCAAAAAAGAAAAAAAAGCGTCCGTTCAGAGCCTCCCAGATTTGCGGCGAGCTTGTCGTTGTGACAATAGTCGGGCCTCCGTAGGGTGCCAAGGACGTCGGAAGAGTGTACGGAGAAGAGAGAAGGGGGGAAAAGGGAGAGGGGAGAGAAGGAAGACAAGAGGGAGACAGAGAGAGAGGTAAGAGAGCGGGAAGGGAATGGGAGCGGGTACGTGGGCCTTTATGGCAATGGCAGGGTTGGTCGGGCAAACACAACCTAGGAAGTCAATAGCGGAGGGGGGGCGAAGACGGAGTATACGAGTAAGGCAGGCGTGTATTTAAGTGGCGCCTGTGCAATGCACGAGTAAACGGGTGTGTGAAGACCAGAGCAGGTGGATGTGAGAATGGTAGGAAGGACAGGGCAGGAAAGGAAAGGCAAGCGAGCAAGGCAAAGGAGGCCAGCGACTTGTGTGGCGGGAGGGGTTCCGTTTTCTAATGCCAGGGTTCGTAGGCAGGGATGGTGAAGAAAATGACGGTGGGAGGGGTTTCGGAGCGGTGGTTGGGGAGGGGGCCATGTATCTTATTTCAGGATCCGCCAGGTTCTGGATGTTGATCGATGCACGGGGCGACACACTGTAGAGCGAGTCAGAGAGGCCACAGAGAAGGTCACAGAGGTCACAGAGAAGGCACAGAGAAGGCACAGAGAGGCCACAAGGGCGAACACGGGAGGAGCGATCGGAAAGGCTGTTGCAAACAGTCGAGGGGAAGCAGAGGAAAGAGGGGGGACCTTCCGGCTTGAGACGGTTGGGTGAGGAAAGTGCACAAGGAAACAACAGGAAACAATAGGAAATGGGACGCACGAGCAGAGCGGACAACAGACAATGTACCATCAAGAATAATGAGAGTGGACAGGTATCTGCGGTTTCAATATATTGCTGCGTTATCAGCGATAGGCATGTATGTACGAGTATGCAATGACGGAGTTTGGCTGCCAGTCCCAGGCCAGTCCCAAGCCAGTCCGGTCCACTTTGTACAGTCGCCGATGGGATAAGCAGGCAAGCGAGCGAGGCGGGCACGGCGGGCAGGTCGAGAGGGGGTGATTTGTAGAGAGAGCAAGGAGGTCGTTGGGAGTGGCTTACTGCCGACTGACTATCCGCAGGTCAAATAAATAAATAAATAAAGAGTAATCTGGCCGTGGCTGGATTAGCTGACGGTATGATAGACGAAAAGATGTGAATGAGGAGAAAGGGTCTAGAAGTCAGCAATGGCGGTCTTTGCCTTTCTTGACTTTGCCTGCCTTGGCTGCTTTTCTTCGTGCATACGGAGTGCTATTACTCGTATGTGGCAAGTTTCTTCTCTTTGCCTAGGCTGCCTAATTTACCTCGTTATTTTTGCTCAAACCGCTGTTTCTTTGTCTCCCTTGCAATCTAGTACGAGTACTCATAATAATAGTATCTCTCCGTGCAGGGCGAGCTCGATCTGGGTGTTTCTGTTTTTCTTTTCTTGTTTCGTGGGCGGCTTAATAGGCACACTCCCTCGCAAAGCCCGTCACAACCTGTGACGCCGCCACGCCGTGCGTCTTCTGTGGTGGCCGCTCTGCACTGGCTGCTGCGAGAGGGCCGAGAGCGAATTGGGGGGTGCGACCGTGGCAGTGGGGACTGCGTGGATTAATCGCCCACCGAATGGCCTGCGCAAAGAAAGTCGGCCCAGACACGTCGTTTAAGAACTCACAAAGCGGCTAACTAGGCCTGGATACAAACAGACGAGACGAAAGACGAAAGAGGCGTTAGCTCAATCTGGCAGCACCACTGAGCGAGGTCGCTTTCCCGGGTGCTATTCGCTTGGCTTGCTTTGTCACTCTTCCACCAAATAGGCGTTTCTAGACAGGCGACAGCGTGCTTCGGTTGTTTTAGTCCGTTCCCCCCTCTCCCCTCTGCTCTCCGTCTCGCACGAACAGAGGTGCCGCAGCTGGGAGACGTCGTTGGTGGGATGGAGAGCAGGCGTTCTGTGGTTCTGTGGTTCTGCAGTTTTGCAGTTTATGAATCTACGAGTATTCGTACATAAATAGTAGCAGTCGCCCGCTCTGTATGACTGGCCGTGTTTGGCAGCCTCTTACTCCTTCCGTTTGTGCTCCGTGCTGCTGGCTTTGTGCGTCGTCGCTCCTTCCGTTCCGAAGATTCAGCCCCGTCTTTCCGTTTGTCGCACTGCACTGCACCGGCCTTGAGTTGCTTAGCTCACTACTCGAATGTACGAGTAGTGCTGTAAGATTAAATAGAGCGGCAGCGACAGCGAGGAAATGACGGCGACCGAAAGGGGGTGATTTTTTTTTTCTAAGCCATAATTCCGTCACATTTTCCCAAACCCCCCCTCCTATGATCTGTGATGAGGAAGGATGTGCTCATGTGCTCATCTTACTCGTACATAGTAGGTGCATCTCTTCGCATACTCGTACTCGTACTCTTACATGACAACGTTCGAGATCGAGTTGTTCCCATGCTTGCCACTGCCCTCGCCAGAGGCCAAGCCTCTCTTGTCAGCACACACATGTGAGGAGAGCAGGGGGTGCTTTCATGTGTTGATGAGGCAATCCTTGAGGCGCAACGCGGAACGCAGTCGCACGTCATTGGAGACAGCTTCAACGCACTTCTACGAGTACATACGAGTACGAGCATACTCGTAGTATGCAACTCAGAAAGACCCCACCCTGCCGCTGTGGCTTGTGATGGAAGAGGCCAGCCCGCTGTAATGTTGGGAGATGAGGCAATCAGCAGTTACTCACCTGATAGCATTCTTTAGCGTTTTGCCTGCTTGGGACACTGAGCCGCGGGCGGGGACTCCACTGAGCGAGCAGGCACATACGAGTACTCGTTCACATAGTATGGCAAGGTAAGGGACGCCGAGCGCGATGCCAATCTTACGAAGCCCTGTTTGCGCTGTTTTTTAGGGTCCCACCAACAAGGTCTAGGGCCCCGGTGACGGAGGGCGGCGCTTGATGCGGCGGTGTTTTGACAATGATACGGCGACACGGCGACACGGCCCGCAGGCGGCGGCAGCAGCGGCGTCGACAATGGCGGTGACGGTACTCGTAGACGTGCGAAACCACCTCCATGTGGACAGAGAGCATCGGCCAGGCTGACGGTGGTGTCCGCAGTAACCGCTGTCCGCTGGGCCACAGTGTCTACATAGTATGTTACTCGTACTCCCACTCATAGCAGCAGGAGATCCTCTGCATCGCATGTTATAATCCATACCTCTCTTGCATCCTTGCGACGATTCCAAAGACGAGACGGCATGGTGATGGGGCCCTCCAGCGCCATGCTGCACGAACTAAAATGCAAGACAGAACCGAGAGCCCAGGACTAGGGCGGTATATCCCTTGGCTGTTACACTACAAGCTGAGAAGAAGCGCGAGTGGCAAATGCACACAGAGAGAGAGAGAGAGAGAGTAAACGAGTACGTAGGTTCTCTCCCACAACCCCGCCAACTATGGCCACCCCGGGAGACAGGCCCGCAGAGCATTTCCAATTCGGTAAGATACAGCCCATGCAGAGCTGGCAATGTCGCCCAGGGCGTGTAACAAAAAGGGGAAGGGAAAAAAGGAAAAGAAAAAAGGAAAGACCAGGTGTTTAGAAAAAAGGCCCAAAGACCCGAGGCACGGAGAAATTTCCATACCGATTCCGCACAAGACAAGGAGCTTTTGTGTCAGTGGTTCTGAATGCTGGAATCGCTAAAATACGCGGGCCCCTTTGCAGTTAGGCTCAGCGCTGGCCTGCTGGTTTATATTTCTTAGCTTCGGGGGGGGGGGCCCTACTATGTACTCGTACTAAGTTTGTATGCAAATTAGACGAGCCCTGTTACGTCACACTGAGGACCATTATTGCGGAGGGTGCTGCTTTACCGCTTGGAGTGGATGAGTGAGGGGCAAACCAAAACCACGCAAAAGCATCGTCGTCAGCAGCTGGTCAGCAGCCGGTCAGCAGCTGGCGAGGCCTGTCGCTCATAATATTATGAACAAGCACGAGCAGTCGTCCGTGGACGTCTGTGGACGTCGTCTGCTCTTTCCTGCGTTCTTATGATTCTCCTTCCGTTCCTGTACGAGCACTCGTACTCGTATGTTTTTCTCCCTACGAGTATTGTGTCTTTCTCGTTTCCTCGTTTCCTGTTTCCTTTTTTCCTTGTTTCCTTTTATCCTTGTTGCCGTGCGCTCGCCAATTCCCCCCTTTCGCCTTATCTGTCTTGTCCTCTCGCCTACTCGCTCTCTTTTCTTCTTAGCCTATCTACTAGCACCATATCCCAAAATTCTGCGTCATCGAAGAGAAACCCGACAATCGTCTGGGCGCCCGGGATTAGAATCGTTTGTCCTGGTTCGGATTAGTCAGCTGGCATTTTCTTCGACTTCTTGCCGGATGCTAGAGCACGCATGTGGATTAGCTATAGACAATATGCAACCACTAAAAAAAAATATCCTTGTCGTCCCAAGAGAATATCTGGAGCCTGAAGAGGGTCTCTACTCCGTATGTCTCTGCCAGTGTCACTTTGTCTTTGATCTGGCATGCTGGCGCGGCTTTTTTTTTTCTCGCCGAGTCACGCCTAATTCATTGTGCTGTTCCTGCCCATCGCCAATCACACGTTCAAAAGAAAAGGAGGGAAAAAAAAGAAGAAGAAAAAAATACTGAGACCAGCCAACTATGTTGTCTGTCTGTCTGCCTGCCTAGCCACGAAGACAAAAGAAAAAAGACCAGCTTACTGCATTGCCTCTATTACATGCTACGCATCATACGGGGACGCCTACGACTGCTTCTCGGACTCGTGCACATACGAGTGCTCGTATATTGCTGACAGCTCGCCAGGAGCACTGGCGGTGTGACCCTGCCTCGCAGCGAAGCAAGGCATCCCCTGCCTAATGTTGCTGTTGCTGTTGCTGCTGCTGCTGCTGTTGCTGCTGTTGTTCCCACCCTCCATCGGATCGGCTGGTGACAGCCAGTAGCCATGGGACTCCTCGACGACTGGGCCCGGGCAGACTGCACTGTGGGTCTTCCCTCCGGGGGGGATGGAGAGGCGCCAACAAGCCGGTGCAGCCCTCACATCCGGTCATGCTTCCTGTCTCTCTTTGCCCTTTTTGTGAAACAGGCCAGCCTGTCTCAATTCGCAACCAGAACCGTGGGCATAGCTACTCGGATCATGCTAATGTCTCTTATTAACCATGTCCGTGCCTACGACCTGCATGCATACCCCCATGTACAAGTGAGTATCTTACTCCGTACAGTCTGCCTGCTGATCGCTTTTTTTCCTACGAGTAATCGTATCGTACATATATATCTTACGACAGTGACTCTCTGTTTGTTTTGCCACTCGCTGGCCCCAACTAGCACCAACTCACGCCGCTCTTACGACTGCATAATTACGATACATGATAGCAAGGGAAAGCAAGGCAGCAGGGAAGTGGGCAGTCCGATCAGGGCCAGCTTTTTGTCATTGGCTGCATACGCTGTCTCATCCTTCCAATCGGAAACGGCTTGTCTATTCGCCCTGTCGTAAGTTTGCACTTCGTAGGGCTCATGCCAACCCGAAAATGAAATAATAAAAAAGCCTTAGGCAAGGAAATAAAAATCAGGAAAAAATAAAAAAAATAAAAAGCCCGTTTCAGCCGCCTAGCATCCGGAAAGGGATATTGATTGTGTGCGCTGAACCATGAGACATGTGCGTGTTTCGCTGAGGCCGAGCCTTTCTGTCTCTCTTGATTGAATGATAGTGCGGTCGGACTTGCTGCCAGCTGGTCCCATCCATCTCTTGTTAACCCGATTCCGCGCCAACCGGTCAGCATTAGTGCATCCTTTCCCGCTGCGATATCAGCTGTTCTGGGGCTGTACGGAGATATAATAGCTATTATTTGCTTTTTTGGCATTTTGATCTGTATGCTTTTATTCTACCCCATTCTTTGTCTGTTTTCACACCGTTTTTCGTGATTTAAGCCAGTTCCCAAATGTGAGATGTCTCTCTACTATTGGTCCCTCGTGTCAGACCGGCTCTGTTGCACTACAGCTTCTCTCCTCGCTCGAGATCTTTTTCATCCCTGCCGCCATTGGATCGCTGCCCTACACGGGAAAGAAAAATGCCTGCGCGCCCTGTCGACGCTGTCAGTGTTGTCGGCCCTCGCAGAGCCCATGCTCGCTGCCCAGCGCTTTGGAACTCTCCGAAAGTCTCATCGCGACCGTGTCGAGAAACTGCTGTTTTTGGCGTCTTTCCTCAGGCTGCTTCTACTTCTTTACCAGCCGATACTTGCCTCCTGTCACCTCCAGCTCGCCGTCCATAACCTTCTCGCCCAGAAACTCTAGCAGCTCCTCGTTGCTCCAAGGAAAACCCTCTGCCATCAGCATCTTCATCATCATGGCGATCTGCGCCAGTGGCATAGACGCAGCGCTGTTGGTCAGCATCCCCACGATGAACTGCCAGTATACCGTGCGCTGCGCGTCGTCTGCCCGTGCCTGGCGGCTGCTGCTGTTGCTGCTATCGATGTCAGCCCCGCCGCCAGCTGTTGCGAAGCCTACTGTTGCAGAGGCGCCCTTCTCCCCCCCTTCTTCTTCTTCCTCCTGGCCCAGGCGCTCTACAACAACATATGTATCCGCACGACCACCGCTGGCCTCAGACCGTAGCACTCCCCGTTGCTGCCAAAAAACCAGCGCCATGTCGACCAAGTCCTCGTCCGCCTGCAGCATCTCGACGAGCTCCGAGACAGACCGCCGGACAGGTGCTGCTACCGGGTGCTGCTCGCCCTCGTTGCTGGTGTCGCTGTTGGGGTCCTGCTGGAAAGCGTAGATTACTGCTGCCTCATAAGTTTTGCACTCCACAGACACCGTGCGATCGGCCAGCTCGAGCTCGACACTGGCCTGACCCAGCTGGTTGAGCCATGCCAACTTGCGGCTGGACTTTCGCGTCTCGTAGCCTGCCTCGTAGCGCTTCTGTATGTCGGCCACCGGCGTCGGCAGCAAAAAGTGCTCTCGGTCGAGGCCCGGCCAGTAGAGCCTCGACAGGATCTTGGCCTGGTACTGCAAGTCGGCTCCGTCCGGCTGCCGCCGCCGCTGCTGCTGCTGCTGGCGCGTCCACGGACTTGAAACTGTGTCTTGGCCGTCCTCTCGCAGCAGCTGGTGAATGATGTCATCAAGGCGGTTCGAATCCTGAATGTCGCGGATCATGACCTCACAGTTCTGCATGGAGCTCTCGCCGAAACGCTTCTTGAGTAGGTTGAGCACCTTGACCTCCTTGGCGAAATCAGCCTGCGACGAAAGCAAGCGCTCGGCGATGATGTTTTGAAACTCCTTGGTGAAGGCCTCTCTGGAGCCGAGGGCGTTAATGAGCGTTCCGATGACGTCCTCGGACTTGGGCCGCCTGTAGTTGGTCCCTGCGTCGATTGGATCGGGTACCCATTCCATGTCATTCCAGTCCAGTTCCTCCTCGTCAATGTGTCGTCGGCGCTGCTGAGATGGGTCGTTCAGGATCACCGCCAGCTCGGTCAGCTTGCCGCTTGCTGCGGGTGTTGGATTGGGCGTGGATGCAGGCGTGGACGCGGGCGCGGCGATGGATGCGGCGATTCGCTCGGCAACCGTGCCTGTCGTCGTCGTCGTCGTCGTCGTCGACGCAGCAGCCGCTGCTGCTGCGTTTTCGTCTGGCTCCGCCAGCAGCCCGTCCACCACAATGCGCACCGCGTCGTCCCGCTGACACAGATACATCTGCAGCTGGCCGACGACAGAGCTTAGCAGAACATTGGACGGGTCTAAGGCGTGGAATGTCCGGATCATGGCGATATACGTCTGCAGAATCTCCAGCGTGGAGCAAGCTGGGATGAGGAGCCGCATTTGTAGAGAGTCTGTAAAGGCAGCAATGAGCTGCGATCGTCGCTGCGGCGTCGTGACGCTCACGCGGAGATCCACCAGGCCCCCTCGGCTCAGCGGCCAGTGCAGCACAATGTCAAAGAGCTCAGTCATGCGTAGTGCTGAAAGTCGTCCCATAGCCACTTCTTTCCACTTTGTCACGTCGGAGAAGGAGACGGAATCGCGCTTATCCCGGCCGATCCGGCCGAGAACCTCATGCGCCAGACGGGAAAAGTGGTTTTCAACCCAGTCGTACAGCGTGGAGATGTTTGTAGAGGCGGAGGACCCATAGGCCCTGGAGAGACGGGATTTGCTGCGTAAATCCGCATCTACCTTTGTCGAGGTGGTATCTGTCCAGCGGCCGGCAAATGATCGGCCGATGAAGCATGTCATGTTCGCGTCCATGATCTCAGCAAAAAGGATCTGGAAGCTTCTGCCTGCCAGGCCGACGCTGTGCAGCGACGCGAGCATCTCGTGCATCTGCAGGCGCAAGGCCTGCACATCAGCGTCGTCCTCCGGAGGTGGTTTCGGCAGCGGAGGGACGGGCACACGTCCAGGCCTGCTTCTGAGCCTACTTCCGAGCCTGCTTTCGGGCCTGTCTGACGGCTCCGGACTTGGGCTCATGCCAAGAAGGGCGCGCGTCATCCATGCCATGATGATGCGTATGGAGAACGCCAAGCCCCGCGGGGCCGAGTTGGCCACCAGGGCGTGAACATCCTGTCGGAACCGAGAGGTGACCACGTCTGCTGCCGGAATCGTCTGCATTGTCTGTGGTTGCCGTTGTCCTTGACTTTCACTGCCGCTGCCGTTGCCGCTGCTCTTGCTGTCGCCGACAGATGGCAGGCCACGGACGATCAGCATCAGTCCGTAAAAGTACAGCCGGAAAGCTGCCTCCAGAGTGCGCACGCTGTGCTGCACGACAGTCATGTGTCCATCGTAGTAGCGGGCACTGCCCGGGCTGTTGCGGCCGCTCTGCCGGTCCGTTGCCGGCACTCCCTCGGCGCAGGCAGACAGCATGGGCAGCACGTGGTGAGCGTAGTGGCGGCGGACCTGCTGGGTGTGCCAAGAAACGATGTCCTGCGTGTGGGCGGCCCGTGGGAGCAGGGTGTCGGCGTGCAGCACGAGACGCAGCGCCTCGCGGAAGTCTTCCTCGGCCGCCGCATCCTGGGAGCCCAGCTGAGACTCAGGAGGGAGCGTGCCAAAGGAGTCGTCCGCGGCCACACCCAGAGGGAGGACGATGCGCGCAGTGACGGCGTGCCAGGCGCGGTCAAAGCTGACCTGGTCGTCCGCGGCGCCGCCCACGTCTGGCAAGATCAGATCGTCGTTGTTGTAGTGGTAGTCTTGATTTCCGCTGCTCCGCCGCGGCAGCACGCCAAATGGTTGGCCGGGCTCCACAGAGCCGACGATCGGCGTGGCATTCGGCGTTGGCTGGAAGGCATCATCTGTCTGGAAGACGGAGCGGAAGATACGCCGCTTCTGGTCCTCCCAGTTGGACAGCTGTAGGGTCGGCGGCGCGAGTGGTTGGCTCCCAGGGCGCCCAGAATGTGCCCTGCTTCTCCGCATACAGTGTCAGCACGGGACTGTTCCGCGGAGAAAGACCATAGTTCTGCAGCCATGCATTCCCTACCTCAGAGCATCGTCCAGAGTGTCATAGCTCCATTCCACGTCAGCCATGGCTTGGCAAGGTGCAGGTGTGAGTGCACCTTGAAGCTGTCTTGGCCCCACAGAGTCACTGTGATCTATCGTCTCAACGGGGCGAGCACCGTGTGGTATTGCTGTCTTCTGGTGCCTTTGACATCTGCTTTATGCAGCCAACTGCGCCTTCAGAGCGGGGTCCAATGCACGGAAGCAGATAAAGTGAGCAGCAGCCAGAGTCCTGGAAACCCTATCACCTGGCCTGCAGGTCACTCCGGTTCTGCCTCTCCTCTTTTCTTTTTTGTTCCTGGACGCAGTACGTCGCAGGGGAGGCCTTTCCGCGTTCGTCGCGAATATTGTGCAGGCTGTGAGGCGCGATAATGATGGATGAGATATGGGATACAACAGCTGGAGACGCGACCGTAATTGGACAGCGCCCCTCGACATTGTGGCTTGCTGTGGCGGAACGCGTCTTATGGCGATTTTGGGAAGGCACGTTCCGTGCAAGCGCCCGCGCTTACTGTACCCACTTTTAGTCATCCATGATTGGCCATGTCAAGTACCTGAGCTGCTACTCGGACGCGTCTATTATCAACTGGCCTAGAAATTGGACAGCCTCAACACCCTCTAGACCAAGATGGTGAACGACAAATTTGCACATGCAAAATGAAAAATATGAAGAGATGAAAGAAACAAAATCATGTCAGAAATGCTTCTCAGCCGACCATGCAACGATCACGCCTCAAGCCTCAGGCCACCGGCCCGTGGCATGTTATTCTCGATCGTGTGCACACGGACGGACCACAGGCTGGGGTGTTGCACTATCCGCGATAGGCGTGGCAGCCGGCTGGGCGATGCTACGGGCTATGCGGAATACTGTAATACTCGTAGTAATCGCAGTGTTGCACTCGTAGCGTGGTAGCTTGGCAGCGTGGCAGCGTGGCAGCGTGGTAGCTTGGTAGCGTGGTAGCGTGGCAGCATGCTCCATTCTTCCAGCGGGCTAGTACTCGGAAAGCAAGATACTACATAGTATGTAGTGAGCGATAGCGGGTCAAACAGTGGGCAGGACAGTGGACCGTCCCCGGTCCAGTTCAAGGTTCTGTATTAAGATATCTTACCTCGTGTCATACGAGTACGAGCAGTGTTAGCAGCCCTGGGGACAGGGAATGGTCGTACGGCACGGCCTGGCAGGGAGCTGCTGCCCAGAAAGGGCATCTGGATGCAGCGAGAGATTTGGCAGTACTCGTACAGAACAGGGAGAGTCCCCGGGTAGAAGCATGGAAGCACGGAGCGAAGGTACACGAGTATTCGTGATTGAGCAAGTATATGTCCCTGTCAGCGCACCACCTGTCCTTGTCATTTCTTTTAGCACCTCTTTTGGCATCCTATTGTCTGTGCTCTGACACACGCCATTTCAGGGAAATACCCCCCAAAATACAACGCTGTACGGAGCATTGTTTCGATAGGCTGACTCGCTCGACCAGGCTGCCGAAGATGGAAAAGAACCAACCCCCTCTCCCTCATGAGCCAGGTGTGCTACTGTTAGTGCTCGTACGACTGCATACTCTATACTTTTTCTGCTAGCTCACCCCATACTGCGGAGAATATTTGCAGGATGCGGTGTTTTTTTCCACCACGGAACATGTAAGATATAAAACACAATCTTGATTTACCAGGGGTCGGTTCGAGAATAAACACCAACCCAACCCCCAGCGTGTGGCTAAGTACTCGTACTTGTGAGTGGATAGTGAGATGATCAGTACCGTCCCCATGCCGCAAATGTGGGGTTGCTTCATGATGGAATTATTGTGGCTTTTTTCCAAGCATGAGCGGCTGCGATATGCAGCAGAGGAATGAGATGCGAACTCTGTTTAACGGACAGGACGTTGTGGACCTCAGTTGCCTTTGAGGCGATAGTTATCATAATTCATGCGGGAAGGTGCAAAAACAGATGAAAACAGATGAAAACAGACGAAAACAGATTGGCATCCCCTGCCCATCGATATCCCATCGATATCTAATTAGACCGATGTGCAAAGACCAAATGCAATAGGTACTCGAACTCGTACTCCGTAGTAGTGCCTTTTTTGCAGGGGACGTAAAACGAGCGGGATGGATTGGATAGTGGCTGGATCTTGGCCCCACGAGGACCGGTCACATCGTACCTCCTTTCGGCTCCGAAACAGGCGAGCAACACTCCGAGTGGCTGTTCGTAGATGGGAAGAGTGGGGAGAGTGGGGAGCTTGCAAGGGGAGACCGGGAAGCGCCTCACCGGCACCAGGCAGGGGGTCTGGCCGTCTGACGTATGAGCTATCTTGCTAAGATACTACTCAGTAAATACGACTCCTACACATTCTTACAAGTAGTACTCATACAGCGTACGGCGTAGTAAATTGGGGCGGTGCGTTACGGCTTAGCGCAAGCCAATACCACTAGAAAGAAATGCCACGACTGAATATGTTGTACTACATCCAATGTAAAATGCTCAAAATATGTGATCGCTGCCGATCTCTTTCATCCGCCCGGTCTATTGCTAGCATCGAACAGCTACGGATGAACAGCATGTTGGCTTTATAGTCAATCGTTCAGTGCTGCTACTACTGCTTCTACTACTGCTGCTGCTACTGCTATTTCTAGTTACATCTAGCCACTACCACTACTAGCTGCTACTAGCTGCTACTATTGTGCCATGTTTTGTACGAAGCAAGGGCGCCGCGGTGGCTTGCGCCACGGCGCTGTCCTTTACTACGTCTAGATGCCGATCGCCTCCACGTTTTGGGAATGCCACTCCGACGACTATAGCCCATGCATGTATGAGTGTGCAAGATGCTCGGCCACTCCGTAACTTTAGAACTTGGTTCTGCAATGTGGTGGTGGCAACAGGAAAGTGGGATCAGAAGGGCCAGATCTCTTGCAGCTTGCAGATAGATCAGCAATGTATCGGCTTGTCCGACAGCGATCTAGCCGCCGTTGTCAGCACGGGAGATGGGGATGTGCTGTTTGCTCGAGTCCTAACAGCCCATCTCCCGATCATACGCGTTGTCATAGTCGGGGTTCCCAAGTTCCACTACTCATACGTAAACCTGCCGAGGCTTGTCATTTACTCGTATACGAGTTAGTAGTATCCCTAAAGGTCACAAGGCTAGTCCATATGCCATCAGTTTGTATATTGCGATGCCGTGCTTGTCTATACGCTCTAGCGTCTAGAGCAGTAGAGTGACAGAAGAAAGGAACCACGTGCCAGACGAGGTTCGGAGTAGGATACTTGAAAGACACCAGCCGAAATGCGAACATAGAACTCTTGATAGAAACAACAGACCATAGACCGTGGAAGAATGCCTTTGCTTTTCCAATATCAAAGAAAAAAGAGTCAATCACAGAAGTGAAGATAGAAGAATATAAAACATGAAGAACAGGAAAAAAAAACAGAAGATGTGCCTAGGTATACGAAGAAGAAGGCCGCGATGCTAAAAATCCAGCAGATGCGACACACAGAACCCTCCGGCACTTGAAAAGAAAAGAATAAAAAATACCCCGTTAAACATGATAGAAAAAGCCCCAGAAAAAGCCAGTAACCCCCAAGGAAAAAAGATTGTATATCCAAGATAAAAGTCGTGAATCCTTTTTCGTTAAAACCCATATCCACTTTGCCAATGAGCCCAAATGAACTCCAGCCATAAATCAAAATGGAAACAAGTGAAAACCCAATGCGAGTGACCGTTTTGTATATCTCCCTCTGTTTGTAGCCTTTTCTCCCTTCTCTCTTAGTGAAGGTTCCGTTAGCTGAACTGGCTGCCCGCTCGTGCTTGCCTAGGCACTGCGCCGCGGCTTGCACTTGTCATGGGCTAGATGGCCGTTGCGCGCAGTCGTCCTCGTAAACTCGGCGCCGCAGTTCGGGCACACGGCCTTCGCGGCCTGTCCTGACTTTTCTCGCTGGTGTCTCAGCAGGTTGCTAAACGTGGAAAACTGCCGTCCGTTGCACCCGTGCTCCCAGCATTGCGGCTTCGGCCGGTTCTGCACTACACGCACTCCTGAAGGTACACCCTCGTGCTGGCGAGGAACATTCGAGTTGTCGTGAATGTGATGCGGTTGCTGGTGGACCGAGGCGTGCTGTGCGTACTGTCCGAACTGTGAAGGGTGCTGCGCCTGCTGATGCTGTTGCTGCTGCTGCTGCTGTAGCGCCCCAGAACCGACGAGAGAATGTGGGGGGGGTGGGAGTTGCGGCATTTGGTAGAGAATGTTCTGCTGGTCGTGCATGACTCCCCGACTAGAGATCAGTGTTAGAGGCATCCCCGTTTCATTGTGGCAGAGAGACAAGAGATCTTACGTGTACTGAGAAGGGACCGTCCCGTGAGCATATCCCACCGTTGCGTAGTTGGCAAGGTACTGTTGCTCGTGGTACGACTGGGTAAACACGTCCTGGTCTGCGTGGCCGTGCATAGGCGGAGAATAAGGAGCCGCCGTCAGGTAGGAAGGAGCCAAGCTGCCGGGCGAGCTAGTCGTGACCGGCTCGGAGAGCATCGAGATCTGAGGCGCAGAGGCCGTCGCGTACGAAACAGGCATGGCAGAGGTGGATGGCGCTGAGCTCAGGTCTGCCATGGTGACGCGCGGAGACTGGATGAAGGAGGCGGGAGAAGAGGCGCCGAGCGCAGGCGTGCGGGTTGAGATGGACGAGACCGAGGACCGCGAAGAGTCAGGGATGACAACTCCGTCGTGGCTGGTGGTGGTGGTGTAGGAGGCGATTGCGTCGATTCCCAGAATACCGGCGTCGGACAGCTCGCTGCTTCCAGCCCGTTTGCGAGAGACAAGCTTCGATTCTCTGCGAGCCTGGTCGCGCTGTCGCTTGATCTCGCGCTGCTGCGCTGTCAGGCCCACTGGGTAGCGAGGAGGGCTTGCTGTGACTGATCGTGACCCGATAGGGGGAGACAGGCTGATGTCTGAGCCCTGAGAAGCAAGATCTTGACCCAGAAGACCGTTGCTCGAATCAATAACTGCTCCATTTCCTGGTCAGTTTCTGCAACTTCTCACAGAGGGGGGGGTCTTCTTGTCTCGTTTCCCCCAGCGCGCCTCGCTCGCTCGGACAATTCTATCGTACCTGGCCACGTAGAGTAGGTTGCTCTGCTGCCCATTCCGAATAGAGGATCAAATTGGAGAGCAACAGCGATACTGCGGAGAGACGGAGAATGTAAACAGGGATTTCTCGTGAAAAAGCACGGATTACGGGCACAAGAAAAGAAAGCCATGCAGGAGTCTAGCATACCTCATAGTCGCTGCATCCGCGAAAGTAGGAGTTGAAAGTAAAGGTGAGGAGGCCGGTGCCGAAAGCAGTAGAGGCAGCGGAGATGATGATGCGTGCGGTTCTAGAAGCTGCTGGTTTTCGAGCGATTCGGTGACAAACCAATTGTCAGGAAGCGGCTCGCCAAAGATGAACGAGGACGTTTCTGAAAAGCTGGGAGACCCCGTAGATGGTGGTGGGGCCGAGAAGGGGGGGCTGCTGGCGGTGATTCTGGACTTGGGACTCTGTGAGTGCACGTTCTCCTGAGGAGCAGCGTCGGAAGAAAACGAGGCCATCGCGGAAAAGTTACGAGGGATAATGCAGGGCATTTAAGAGAGAAAATAGAGGGATATTAAGAAAGTAGGGGAAAGAGATGGGGGAGAAGAAGAAAGAGAAAGAGAAAAAGAAAAAGGAAAGCGACAAGAGAGGCAAGAGAGACAAAAGAAAAGCGGCATCCAAGGCTCACATACGAGATGCTAGTCTTTCTTTCCCGGTTAGAAGATAGTCGAACAGATGGTGTAGTCGAGCTTGTAGACAAGATGAGGCGGTATCAGGTTGCTCTATTGTCTTGTTGGCTGAGGGTAGAAGACGAGAAGGCAGGAGATGCCGAAGGCTGTTGTATATAGAGACGAGAGCCTGGGGGAAGAGGAGCAGGGGAGATGAGTAAAAGTATTTCAAAGTAGTGAGTAGTGAGGAAAGTTTTGATCAGATATAGATACAAAGGTGGATGGGGGGAGAAGATGTGGAATGGGGAGATGAGGCAGACAGGAGAAGCGACGGGTAACCTAAAATCTATCTTTGGCAATGAAGATGGGGATTCGAAGCCGTGAGGTTCTCAGCCTCAATCGAGAGAGGCCCTAGAGGGGCAGGCCCTGGATGGGTTTTTAAATTTCTGGAAGAGCGGCGGTACAAGTGGAACCGTAGCCGGGACGGAGCCAACAGAAGCGTGCGTGCCTTCTTTGGGGCCAGTGACAGATGGGGATAAGACAGAGTACTTGTGCTCGTGCAGACGATGGCGTCTTGCCCTTTTAAAAAGTGCAAACCAGCAAAGGAAATGAAAGAGCTGAAACACGAGAGATGAAGCTGAGTCCGTCAAGCTGATGATAGAAAATGGTCCGATGATGGAGAGAGAGCAGAAAGCAGAAAGATTAGAGAAAGTGAGGGTAGAGCGTGTAAGTGAAGAGAAAGGTAAGTCAAGGTACGGGTATATTCGCGGCAACAATATGCCAGGCCAAGGGTGGGTTGGGCCAAATGATTGTGTGAGAGCACTCGTACTCAGAGGCAGAAGGGGGGGGGCCGAGAGAGAGAGAGAGTTGAAAGGGTGTGGGATTAGAATATGGAAACAGCAGGGTCGGGAAGCTAGGGCTGTTTAGGTTGCCATTGTTAATGGCCTTACAAGGGTGCAGGGTGTGAAGCAGAGGGGGCGTAGTTGTAGTGGCTGTATTTCGTTGTGCAGGGGAGAAGGGGGGGGGGATAGACGCATATAGATCATGCTGCGGATAATATCGGTGGACTCATCTTCTGCCAGCTGGCGAGAGCGGGTGTAAGACGCTCAGAGCCCGGCAGACAGGCACCCAGACGAGCAACATTCAACAGACTTCCCAGGCACGGCAGTCAGGGGGCCGGAAGAGCAGTCAGGCGGCAAGATGGCAAAACACAGGCCTGAGGTAGTGAGGCAGTGAGGTGTCTGCGGTGCAAGGCCGGGCTTTGTCTGTCATTCGGCACGGGTGGCGTTGACAAAACCAGAGGGGTGTGTGGTATTCGTACTATGTAGAGCACGGTACTCGTACTCGTAAACTGTGCTTCCGCACGAGAGAGGAGAGAGAGAGAGCTCGTGCTGGTAGTGGTTCTCATTTGTGGGGAGCTTTGAGGCCCGGCTGGCTAGCCAGCGCCTATTCTATCGGATTGCACCAATGGCGACGGCCGGCCATGACTTTTCACAGTTATGTCTGCCTACTTGTCTGCTTGTCTGCATATCTGCTTTGCTTGTTGCCTGTCTGCCCGCATGACTGATACGCCGTGCTTCTCTCTTCTGTCGCTTGCTTTTTCCAGCGAAGCGCCCAAAGCCGCTCTAGACTAGGCGGTGCTTCCCAGCCGCGAGGCATACCGAAAGGGAGATCTGCGGGAGCAACCGAGCGAGCGAAGGAGGCACGGAGGATGAGCAGAGATACGAGTAGGTGTGTTCTCTACTATTTTGGCTCGGTTTCTTTTATTTTGTTCCATTTTGGCAGGATTGTAAAAGGACGGGAGATGAACCCAGTTCGGGCAAGGAGATCAGATCAAGGACAATCAGGGCAAATGCAAAGCGGCGGAGAATAGCAACGTTTGATGCAAGGAGTGCTCGTAGCATACGTAGTATGCGGTTTGTGGTAGTGGTAGTGGAGGTGATGGTGGTGGTGTTCTGGTGGTTGTAGTGGTGGTGGTGGCGGTGGTGGTAGCTCTGAAGGAACGCGGCAATTGGAAAACAGGCGCGCTGGATAGGTAGGCATCATCGCATGGCCATCGTGCTTTCCGTGTTGCCAGCTGGCGCCTTCCTCCTCTGCCGTTACTGACAGGCAGGTCGGTCAGCTCACGCTAGCGCCATATGCTTAATGGGGCTGCTGCCTCCTGCTCTTTTGAGCAACAAGGACGGAGTACGAAATATGCCTTGCCGGCGTGTGGACCCGGAGAAATGACTCCGCCTACGACTGCCAGCAAGTCAGTGTGTTTTTATTGGTTTTGTCATTTTTATTTTATTTCCGTAGGCCTGCCTTTTCCTGCTATACTATCTTACTACGAGTACTATAGATAGACAGCCCGCTAGCACAAAGTGGCAAGGAGAGCGACACAGCGACACAGCAGGCTTAGCGTGTTTGACGTTCGGGAGTTTTGGGCATGCAGGGAATGAAAGGGTCGCTGTGTCTAGCCATGTCTGGCGAAACCAGAGCGGACCATTCTTGAAGATACTTTACGACTGTATGTACTATGTATACGAGAATGCCACATGGACAACTCAAGGAGATGCAGGAATGAATAAATAAATAACAAATAGAGACAGGGACAGAAACACGGGGGTAACGAAGACACTCGATGCTCTCCACCGATTCTACTACAGAGTACGACGCATGTACTGCTCTCTGCTCTCTGCTCGTCGATTTATCCGGCGTACCTCGCTAGTAAAGCCGACCGGTTAGCTCTGGTTGGCCGAGTCAAGCCTCGCCGGATATGTTCGGTGTGGTACGGTAACCACCTCATACGATCAGTTCTGCAAATGATGGGTGGCAGGGGCCCAGACAATGTCTGAGAGAAACAAAAAAAAAAACAGGGCTAAGAAGGGCTATGCTAAAGAAAGCGAGAGGGAAAAAACGTGCAGCAGCCCACTCACAGGCGGGGTAGTAGTACACGAGATCAAGATCTGGTAACGGGGAATAGAGGACAAGTGGGATAAAAAACATAGAAAAAAATACATGGCAAATTTGCCTGGGTGTCGGGCATGTGGAAGACATCGCCCTGTTCGGGGCAAGGCCAGCCAACAGCCAACAGCCAAACAGCGGCGCACACAGCCGGCAGGTTTGCAGTTGCACGTTATTAAAAGTGGGCACCGGTTGTTCCTTAGCAGACGACATCTTTGTATCTTGCGAAGCCAGGGACTCGAAATACTCGAGATACTCGAAATACTCGATCGCAGACAGAAAGGCAAAAAATGTTCTCAGAAAGTACGGGAACAGTAGCCAGCAAAGGAAAGGGGGGCTGTCTTGGAGGATCGAAATCCCTGTCTAGTGGCCAAAAATGACCATCACGGGGTAAATACTAGAAAAGAATTTGAAAAAAATGTCCCCCGAGAATTAGGATAAGAGAAGAATACTATGTACTTAAGAACAGACGACAGACGAGAGAGACCAGAGCTACGAGTACGAGCGCGGATTCCGGGCAGGGCTCAAAAAGGGTGGTAATTTCTACTTGTAATGCAAAACTCCGTGTATTCCACGTCGCAGACAAGACTTACGATGTTACGGATAGGTGTCCCCTCTCTGATGGCAAGCGACTGGCCTGTAGGACTCAGGATACGAAGTGTCTTACAGACCAAGTGGAATTGGCGCATGTAGAGAGCTACTGTTACTACTATGTATGTACGTATCTGCAGCAATGATGGGACGAGCCAGTACCGGGAGCGAACTGTACGGAGTGAGATATGTATCCTAGTTACGATACATGGTAATAATGCAGTATGTATAGGCGCTACTCCGTATATCCATCGACCTGCCCCTCCTCCGGCTGACGTTTCCTTTTCCTGTCTGAGTCGAGACATGCCAGTCGCCGTAGTCGCAGCGTGTTTTCGTGGACCACCCGCATCCCGGGCCCAATTCCGGTTTGATTCCGTGCGGATGGAGGTTGGAGGTTAAGCGTTTACGAGCGCATATACAGGTGTCTTAGTATGTATTATTGTAGCCCGCAGAACGAGGCGAAATAGCGGGCAATTTAAGGAGAGAGGGGAGGAGAAAAGGAAAGAAAAGAGAGACAGAAGAAGAAGAAGAAAAGAAAACGGAAACGAAAGACAAAAAAAGAGAGAAAAAAAACTATGATGCTCGCTTGCAAGTGTCGATACTATCTACGACTATGTAGACGCCTTGAGCCTCGTAAAATGCGCAGGGCAAGATTACCCCCAGGCACCAGGTATGAACGATCTTCTTGGACCGCTGCTGCTGCTGCGCAGGCCTTCCCAGACCGCCCTCACTCCCACTACTTACGTCGCAGACCACCCAGACTACTGAGACTATGCCAGACTACTCCAGACTACCCAGACTACAACAGCACTGCTCCAATCTCGTCCTCTCTGCGTAACACTCACGTAAGCCCGCCGTCCTCTGACCGGCATGTCCACACCTCTTGATCAATTCTCCACCAGGCCCACTGAGCCAAATATCGCACTTCGGGATCTCCACCGAGCTGAGCCGGTTGAACTGCTCTCTCGCTTCTTCCCCCCAGTCGCGTTGGCCCGTGCTTCTCTCTCTCTTCTCTCCTCTCCTTGTCTGAGACAGCCCGTGTCCGCTGTCATGCTCACCCGCATCGTCGTCATCTCTCTCCTCCTCTCTCCACGGCAGGTCGGGTCGGTCTCCTACTCCGTAAATTCGGCCTGTCAAAGCCTAGTTCAGTCATCCATAGCCTTGGGGGTTATTCTTTTTTTTTCCTTCTGTCCCTGTCCTTTCCTTTGCCCCCACCCCCGGTTCTCCACATCCACTTGCTTGATCTACATAGAACATGCCTCCTCCCAGATGCTGCATCCGTGAGCAATTCTTGAAATCGAAGGAGTCTACGAGTAGTAGCGGGATGGCGCCGGGAGCAGGTTTCAGAAGCTGGAAACCCCTTTCGACCGCCCCCCTTGCTGCTGTGGCTATTCTGTGGCTGAGCCACAAACGGTGAGATACCTTAATAGTAACAAAAGGGTGCTCTAGCCGCGACCCGAAACAGCGGGGCGAGGCTTTTTCGCTGTCTTGTTTCTTGCCTGCCGTGCGAAAGCTGCATGTCTTATCAATCAGGCTAGCGTAGGACATTTTTAGAGCCAGCCTGCCATAGGTTGTGTGGAAAAAAGACGCAGACAGGAGGACAGCTACTGTACCCTGTATGGCCAGACAAGGACGGCACAGAAGCAAGGAACCAAAAAGGGAAACCAGAAAGGGCAGATGCAGAGAGAAGAGATGCGTACGAGTACGAGTGATTGTATAGTGGAATAGTACAACTAAACAAACAGAACGAAGAATCTCGAAACTCTCTCATGCACACATACACACTCTCTCTCTCACACTCACAATGGCCCGGCCCATATTTTATTCCCGGCTGCAGCATTACAGAGAATTTAGTCATGGGCACGGGCGCCTATTCCGTCCAATAGTGGACAACAGACAGGGAAGGGGGTGGTAATAATACTTCGTGCACAGGCCTAGAAAAAAAAAA